>PVKM010023967.1:0-20845 GCA_004027735.1 Carollia perspicillata
AAGTCTTGTAAGGAATAAATGACAGAAAACATTTTAGCTTCTTAATCAAGGAGGGCTATAATATAATTTCAAGGCATCTTGATATAATTCGTTTAACCCTAAAGCAATTGTGCAATAAGCAAAATACAAAAGGAAAATAACAAAGGTTAACTTGCTACAGGGGCCGACAGACAAGATCTTTGCAGCACAGCAATTAACCTTCACATACTGGAGTCTTATTTAAAAGGCCATCAAAAACTCAGATTACTGAAAATTACAAATGTCACCAACAAAAGGAATGTTGATCAGATAGAGTGAAAAACCTGCCCAGAGGACGGCCTTCTCTGAAGGAATTTCGGACTGTTGCTAGCACAGTTTGGTTAAGTTAAATCTCACTGACGGCTCCGATTGAGAATGCGAATTCCCCAGTCAGTGCTGTTTTAAAAACGTAAAACTGGGAAAGAAACCGTAAAACAAAACAATCTACTGTTCCCTAACATACATGGCTTAGTACCCAGAGAAAGCCTCTGCCCCCAAAAAGACTTTCTACATAGGGTTAAGCTTTATTAAATGAGGTGTAATCTTTCATTTTCAGGATGTCTTTTCTTGCAAAGTCCTTAGAGGCATAAGTTCCACTTGGATTCTAATACACATCTCTGTGAGCTCAGCTTCCTGAAAACATACACCTGCCGGGTTCTAGGCTCTCCCTCACCAGTGACCGGATCCACTACTTCACAGCCACCAGAATCGCACATACACTATTAACATGATGAAAAACACAGCTACTGCTGCAAGTTTGGCGTATGTGGACCGCATGTTCAAGTACTTCGCATCCTGGCGGTACTTCTTGGATAGACTGGACAAATTGTTAGCCTTTGAATCCAATGCTGTCAAAGAAGAAAAAAAGGAAAATATTAATTAGTATATGGAAGTAGTTTATAAAATGTATTAAGACATAAAAATAACCAAAATGAGTGATATTATACCAAACCACCATGAAGCTTAAATTATCATTTTTAAGGGTAAGGTAGTATGTACTGATTAACCCATGAAACTAAAGTACTGAAAAATCTACAATGCATTTTAATTAGATTCTACTGATTATGCCATTATAGTTGTCCGGATTTTTCCTCTTTGCCCCCTCCACCCAGAACCCCTACTCCCTCAGACAATCCTCCCACCATTGCTCATGTCCATGGGTCATACATATAAGTTCTCTGGCTACTTCATTTCCTGTACTGTAGTTTACATCCCCATGGCTATTCTGTAACTACAGATTTTCACTTCTTAAACCCTTCACCTCTTCACCCAGCCTCAACATCCCCCTCCAATCTGGCAACTATCAAAATGCTCTCGATATACATGATTCTGTCTCTGTTCTCATTTGCTAAGTTTGTTTTTTAGATTCAATTATTGATAAGTATATATTTATTGCCATTTTGTTGTTCATTGTTTTGAACTTCTTTTTCTTAAATAGTCCCTTTAACATTTCATATAATAATGCTTTGGTGATGATGAACTCTTTTAGTGTGTTCTTGTCAGGGAAGCTCTTTATCTGCTCTTTGATTCTAAATATCTCTGCTGGGTAGAGCAATCTTGGCTATCGGTCCCTGCTTTTCATGACTTTGAATATTTCTTGCCAATCCCTTCTAGCCTACAAAGTTTCTTTTGAGAAGTCAGCTGACAGTCTTATGGGAACTCCTCTGTAGGTAACTAATTTCTCTTCTCTTGCTACTTTTAAGATTCTATCTTTAACCTTTGGCATTTTGATTATGATGTGTCTTAGAGTGGGCCTCTTTGCATCCATCTTGTTTGGGACTCTCTGTGCTTCCTAGAATTGTATGTCTATTTCCTTCATCAGATTAGGGAAGCTTTCTTTTATTATTTTTTCAAATAGATTTCTCATTTCTTGCTCCTTCTCTTCTTCTGGCACCCCTATGATGCAAATGTTGGAATACTCCAAGTTGTCCCAGAGGCTGCTTACACTATCCTTTTTTTGAAATATTTTTTCTTCTTGTTGTTCTCATTGATTGTTTTTTGCTTCCTTATGTTCCATATCATTGATTGGATTCTCACTTTCATCCACTCTACTGTTGTTCCCTGTAAACTGTTCTTTATTTCAATCAGTGTGTCCTTTGCTTCTGACTGGATCTTTTCATAGTGATGAGGTCCTCACTAAGCATCCTTGAGCATCCTTATAACCAGTGTTTCGACCTCTGCATCTGATAGATTGATTATCTCCATTTCATTTAGCTCTTTTTCTGGAGTTTTGATTTGTTCTTTCATTTGGGCCATGTTTCTTTCTCTCTTCACTTTGGAAGCTTCCCTGTGTTTGTTTCTATGTATTATGTAAAGCTGCTATGATTCCCTGTTTCGGTAGTATTGCCTAATATAGTAGGTGTCCTGTGGGGTCCAGTGGCATTAGCTTCCCCTATCACCTAAGCTGGGTACTCGAGGTGTACCCTTCATGTGGGCTGAGTACACCTTCCTCATGTAGTTGAGCCTTGGTGGCTGTTAGCAGGTCAATGGGAGGGATTTACCTAAGTCAGTCAGTTGCAAAGATTGGCTGTGACCGCAGACCATCAACCTCCGTCCTCCGCAGAGGATCAGTTGTGCAGGGGCAGGGTGGTGGTGCTCCGATGTGGTCTGTAGCTATCTACTGTGTGCACTGGCCCTGCGGTTTCCCAGGTGGTGAGGGCCAGGGTCAGCCCCCACATGTGTTTTGCCCAGGGCAACCTTGCCTGAGCTATAAAAGCAATCTGGGATGGCTACTACTTGTGTTGGGCTTGGAGATTCCCAGGGGAAGCCAAGCTGTGAATCTAGGCTGGCTGCTGCTAGTGCCGTGTCTGGAGCCACTTAACAAGAGGTACAGGGGCTAGAGGCTCACTGAGTCCAGCTGTTGCTTGTTTGAAAGGATTTAGGAAGTTGTGAAGTATGAGCCAAGACCAGCCATTCATGCAGAAAAGCTACTGTTAACAGCTGTAAGTTGGGTGGCATGGAGCCTCACGGGATCTCCAGGGAGGCATGGTGTTAGCCACGTTGATGGATTTTCAGATAATGGCACATATCTGCTGGCTCTGTGGCTCTGACCACCTTTCTATCTTAAAAAAAAAAAAAAAAGCTGTTGTCCCAGCTCTCACCTTGATGCTAGACACTTCAGTTCCTCCCTGTATGGCATGGTACCTGTCAAGCTGCTATCCTGATGCTGGAGCTCAGAGGAAGCGAGTCTGAGTTAGTTTGTGGGTGGGTTCTTTAAGTAGAACTGCTTGGGACTCTAGAATTTTGTTCCACTAACTCAATCCCCGCTGGTTTTTGTAGCCAAAAGGTACGGGGATTTACCGTCCTGGCACTGGCCCTGGGCTGGGGCGGTGGGGAGGCTGGGACTCCTCACCCCTGAGATACTCCTCCTGGAACTTTTATCCACCACCCATGGATGTGGGACCAGCCTGTTCCATCTCTGCCACGCTACCAGTCTGGTTGGATGTGGTTTCTTTAATTCCGTAGTTGTCAGACTCCCACTAAACTCGATTTCTGCCACTTCTGATAGTTGCTGTATATTTTAGTTGTAAGTTTGATGTGGCTGTGCAAGAAGCTGAGCTATGTTTACCTATGCCCCCATCTTGACCAGAAGTCCCTCTACAATGTGTTTTAAAATTATCAGACCAAATTACATTGAAATTCTTGAGACTGTATAGTGAAATGGTTAGGAGTGCAGACTTTGGCCTTTGACTCTTTGGTTCAAATTTCAGATGCACTGGCCATGTGACATTGGTCAACTCAGCCTCTCTAAAGACCCAGTTTCATCATCTATTCAACATATAATGGGGATAACAGAAACTTATCACCGGAGCACAGGGAGCACAGGTACATGAGAATGCTCTAAAGTGAGTGCAGTGCCTGCACACAGTAAACATCTGAGAAATGCTGGCTGTCCTAAGCATCTCCATAACCTTTCAACAATCTAAATCACATGATCTCATATTATGAAGAATAATAACATATGTAAAATAAGATGCACGTGTCCAGAAACTTCAAGGAATCAAACACTGAGTATTAAACTTTATTCCAATGGTGAATGCCAAATTTCTAAGATTCTCCAGCAATTATATTCAACAGACTTAAGAAAGTTGTATTGTACTTAAAATACAATAACAGGTGCTAGAAAACTACTAATCTCTACTCAATCAAGCTTTTTAGAATCTTTTGCAACATTTATTTTTCCTACAAGGACATTTGTAATGTCATTATCTTCTTATAATTGTGAACTGAGCACTTAGAGAAATAGCCAAACAGACACAAGCTAGACTGGAATAAAGTATACAGCACACTTTAATAATAAAAACAGACAGAATAAAACCTCAGTTTGACGTAAATGAATTTTGATTAAACACTGCACTTCTTTAAATTTTTAATAACTATTTGCAATCTGAATTTGCTTGTTCTCCCTCAGAGAATGCTTTTGGAATATTTGCAGTTGCCTAATAGAGACTGGTTTAGATTGAGAAATGTGCCATTACTTAATAACACAGGCATGACAGCCACATCTAAATTATCAACTTGTCTACAAGAAAAACACTTAGTCATGTTAAAAAAAAGTTATAGGCTGAGAAATAACCATGACGGTGCTGTAAGGAATCTTTCTAACCAGTCTACTTGAGTGTATAACCTACTGGACAGAGGTTTTTAACTACTGTGTTGATAGCTGTGTCGCCAGTAACTAGGACAGGGTCTGGCATATAGTCAGTGCTCAATAAATAAATCTTTGCTAAGTGAATGCAAATCCACTGGGAATAACTGGGCAGAGGAACCAACATATGAAATATGAAATAAGTAACAGGTAAGAGAATCCCTTTATACAGGAATATTTAGAAGTACATGATAGCATTAACACAAAGCCACTGCTGAGGAAAGTCATTTAGGAAATATGTGAAGGCACCATGTGAAGTGCCATGAGGGTCAAACACGGGTTTCTGATCCCTGTGTTTGTGGAATTTACAGTCTAGAAGGGTGAGCCTTTCGAATGGAATCCATGGCTTAAAAGAAACAGTATATTTAGGCAGTAAAAAAGGGCATAATTTGATCTTGCTGAAAGAACCCATAATAAGAACTATTCTTCGGTCTTAAATGCAAAGTAAACTAACTATAAAACTTAGAAAAACTGAAAGAGAAGAAGGCATAAAAGACGGATTCTTATTATGAAGAAGCTTAGATAATAAAATTTTTTGAGGTAGGCTCATCTTTTCGCTGTCCCTCTCATATGCTCTGTTCAGAAATGCTTTTTCTTCCTCTTAAAATACCACTCTTCACTCCTTCCTGATTTATTAAATTTCAAGAAATCTTTCCTGCTCAGTTCACATTTATCTTACTTCCTTCTACATTTTTATAGTTCTCTTTATCTCTGTGTCTATTTAAAACCATCCTGTACTGGAGATGAACAACAACTCTGCGGCCAACAAATTCCAACAGGCACTAGCAGGGGGGCTTGTAGTAAGCTACTAAACTTTTCTGAGTTTCTGCTGCTTTATCTGTAAAACTGGTTTGATGCCATGCACCTCACCTGGGATTACTCCAATGAATACATAAGATATATGTAGTCCCCTTACCATACTGCCTGGCACAAAGTGTTCAATTGATATTTGTTTCCTTATACCATCTATAAATTGTTCTGTGACGACATTTTTTATTTTCCCAATCAGATCAAGTTACTTTAGGGTATAAATGTATTTCTTTTTATTTTTGAATTTATTTATTAATTTTTTTTTGGGGGGAGGGAGAAAAATAGGGAGAGAAACATCGATCAGTGCCTCTTGCATGCACCCCAGCTGGGGATCTAACCCGCGACCCAGGCATGTGCCCTGACCAGGAGTCAATCAGCAACCTTTGGCTTTACGGAACAATGCCCAGCCAACTGAGCGACTCTGGCCAGGGCTTAAATGTAAATTTCTTTTTCAATCAGCATATCAGCTATGTAGCAACCAGCATATTAACCAATGTAGTATATATTTTGAATTTTTAAAAAATTCCTGTGCAGGTCTACTTTATCTCAGGTAGAAACTATAAGTCTGTTATGATGAAAATATACACAGACTCACTCAGAATTTGATGTTTAAAGAATGTGAAGCTATACGCTGAGACAACTTCTTACTACTAACATAAAGGTTAATTTTGCAATATGTAATTTTAAAAAATGTATTCATGAATAGGTAGCAAGGTTAAATTCAAGAAATATTCATTAAGATATCTACTTGTGATCACTACTATGAGGCATAAAAGAAGTATATGAAATAGACATGAAACATAAGCACTACCCTTAAATAAATAGTACATGCTCACATTCAACACTTCGGTTAACATTTAAACACTTATATAACATGTTAACATTAAATATAAATACACACTATATATTAAATACATATTTATATTTCAGGTAAATAGGTAAACAAGAACATCTACACATTTATATACCAATGCCCCATTATATACCAAAAAGAACCCATATATGTAGCTAAGTACTTTAAAGAGTTTAATGTGATGTGGGCTATGGGGATCAGAAAAGGCTCCTGCAAAGAGAAAGGTCTTGCCCAGGCCGGCCAGCTCACTTGGTTAGAGTGTTATCCCAGTGCACCAAGGTTGCAGGTTCAATCCCCAGTCACAGCACATATAAGATCCAACCAATGAATGCATAAATAAGTAGAAAAACAAATCGATACCTCTCTTCTTTCTCCCCACCCCCTTCTTCTTCCTCTAAAAAAAAAAAATCAATTAAAAAAAGAGAGAGAGGCAGTTGTTATCTAGATTTTAAAGAACAGTTCCAGGATGACTAGAATGAGTCAGAATGTTTGTGAACCAGGAAGGAGAGCAGCTCGTAATCTCCTTATCTTCCATCACAGAAACACAATGCTTTGCGCATTGCCAAGCACTCAATAATGACGACTGACTGAATGAAAAGTAAGTTGAGACCGGACTAGATCTTATCTTGCAGTAAGAGATTTTAAAGTTTTTCAGCTGAGGAATGCCTTGATGAAAATGGCATTTTATAACTTTTGCTCTGGCAGCAGTAAAGTTGCCCATAGTGCCTACTCAGGAAACCACTGCAATAGACAATTTCCTCTCATTCTTCTTTTCATTTCCCTTAACTTATGTAGGTGTTCCTGTAAATACTTAATTTTGTAAATATCTTAGACACAGTAATTACTTCTGATACGGAATGATATCCTTACACAGTTCCAACTCCACAAAAACTAACCACACTAGGAAAAAACATATTGGAAGTTTTACAATGTAATCTATTTCTGAGAGATGAATTCTTAACAGTGCTCAATAGAATCTGGCAGTATAAAAGGTACCCCAACATAAGCTATCCTTGCCTGTGGATATCTAGATTTTCCACAGGCAAAGATATAAGGATGAGAACCACCTCTTCATAAGACCAGTATTGCTTTCAGATACCTGAGAGTGCTTCTCCTCGCTGTAATACTTCTTCAATATTGGCCACCATAAGCCTCTGCACATCTTGCAATTCAGTGTTGATGGAGCCTAGGTTTCTCCGAGCACGGCTGTCGATGTAGAGTTTCTTGGTTTTCTGAATGTAGGTCTCTAGAATGATGAAGAAAAACAACCATTAATGACTTCTTTCATGTCCTTCAAAGTACTGAAGTAGGCAATAGAGAGTTCTGGGTTCAGTTCTCGATTGCAACTCTCTATGGTAAAACCAAGCACTTGAATGAGTATCAAAATTTGAGTTCTGATGTCTTCATTTGTAAAATGTAAAAATATAATTAGATGACCATTCAGAAGAAATGCCCTTTGCACAACTCTGAATTAGAAGTATCTGCTCTCAGGATCCTTAGAGAAATTAAGACCCACTACTGTAAGCCTTTCCTGAAAGCAGAAATTTTCAAACTGTATTCCAAGCACCCTAAGGGTTTCATTGCTTAACTTGACACATTCCCTGAAAAGGATGCTGGCAACCATCTAGCATTTCTACAGGCTAACATGGCAAAAGAGTCACTCTATCATTAAAAAGTTGAAAAGCCTTGGCTGGTGTGACTCAATGGATTGAGTGCCAGTCTGAGAACCAAAGGGTCGACGATTCGATTCCCAATCAGGGCACATGCCTGGGTTGTGGGCCAGGCCCCCAGTAGGGGGCTCACAAGAGGCAACCACACATTGATGTTTCTCTCCCTCTCTTTCTCCCTTCCTTCCCCTCTCTCTAATAATAAATAAATCTTTTTTTTAGTTGAAAATATTATCTTAAAGTATTTTCTTTAACATACATTCCCAATTTCACTGTTTGTAAACTTCAGGTAAAGCAGACATGTGTTAGGGTGTTTCCCAAATAGCCACTATAAAACTGCAGTCTCATTCCTATTTAGCCCATGTCTAAATGTCTCAAAAGTATAAGAATGACATTATTATAGATTATATTCTCAACATTTGGCAAAAATCTTAAACTGTGTGTGCTGGTGCCTTTCATTTGCCTCTTTAGATCTCCTCACCGCCATTCTGCACCCTGCTTTTGTCTTGGGAAGTTGACCTACATAGACTACATCAATGGGCTCCTTGTCCCATAGCGTCTAGTTAGGCTCAGTCAAAGGGGGAGCCCCAAGAGTAGGAAAGAAGAGCGAACAGTGACGTCAGGGTATTTATTACTCTAGCTCCTCCCTGAGAAGTCACCTTGGGCTGGCACTATTCTTCCACCAAAAGTTACAGCTCAAGTTGGCTTTTTTTAAAAAAGAAGATTTATTTGTTTATTTATGTTTAGAGAAAGGAACAGGAAGTGAGAAAGAGAGGGAGAGAAACATCAATGTGTGGTTGCCTCTCGCATGTCCCCTACTGGGGGCCTGGCCCACAACCCAGGCATGTGCCCTGTCTGGGAATTGAACCTGTGAGTCTTTGGTCCACAGGCCAGCACTCAGTCCACTGAACCACACCAGCCAGGGCTCAAGTTGGCCTTTATAAATTTTCTCCTTCTCCAATCCGGAAAATGCTCCTTCCTCTCATCCCTCCATGCCTAAGGATGGTAATGATTACTGTCCAGTACCTTGCAGTCCTCCTGTATCCATTCATATCTTTGCATATAAACCTTTAACCTAATTTGAGTGCATCAACTATGTCCCATGTGACCTTAACAACAGTAGCTTATTTTTTTCTTGGGTTTCCTGGACCGCTATTATCTATAAAAGTAAAATTTGAAAAAACAGACATTAAAAAAATTAGCACTTGTAAAGTTTGGAGTTATAAAACACTGGAGTATTTTGCTAAATATTATTTATTTCTAAAAATCTAGAAAACCTGAAACACTTCAAAAACTCAGGGATAGTGAAAACCAATCTCTTTTTTTAACTAAAAATGTCAGTGATGTAGTCTGAGCACACTTGTTCTCACTTCCCCCACTTGCTGTACTCGGGACACTCCTTCTGACCTATTGCCATCAGATACTTGAACAGGACTGAGCGGTGATGAATCTCTAATTCTTATACAGATATCAACACCTGTGTTCACTACTTTTGCATGTAGTAAATGTTAGCCCCCAATGACACCTATCTTCTAGTACTTTTCTTTAAAATCAGAGAATCTTACTTTTCTAAAAGAAACAAAACACCATTCTTCTGATTTTCAAATTCTGACCTCCATAAAATGAGCCTTATTGTGAGTCTGGGAGTGTGTGGATGTGTCTGTGGGTTTGGGGAAAGAACTCAGCTGTTATATGCCCATCAAGCAGATCTGCAGGCACAGTTCTTGAGCCTAATGAAGGATCAAACCAAATAACCAAAAAGGGCAAAGGGCAACAAGTTCTATGGGGAAAAGATCAAAAGACCAGAGAAAATTACTTATAAGAAGAAAGCCCCATTCATTCAAAAGAACAAGAGGTGGAATGGGAGAGGCAGAATCCACTACTTCAGTAAGTAAATATCAGTATAATTACGTGAAAATTATAGCAGCATAACAAATAGCTTTTTCCATATTCTCTGCTCCTTTGATACCGAGGCGAGGAGCAAACACTTACCGAACTCAATAAAGCAATAGGGTCTGGACACAGTGGGCACCTTCTTCCCATACTGTTCATCAAACTCTGAGTGTAAATCTTCTAGGTAGGCAAAAGCCAGCTTCTTAGGGAAGGTAGCTTCACACAAAACCAAATAGCACACCCCTTGCTCAATAATGTAACTGGAGGAACAAAAAAGCAAGAAAAGTTTTTTGTAGAGTAACAATACCTCTAACAATGTGAAGCAGGCTCTCAGCACCATACAAACTTTTACAAACATTCTAACTTAAGCCCTTTGAGGATAACTAAACCAGAAAGCCAATTTGAAACCACAAATCCTTGGAATCAGAAGCAAACATCTTTCCATTATTAGAAGTATACTGCAAAAGGAATATCTAGACATGTTTACTATAATTATCTATTCACTATATAATTCTTCAACTAAAATATCCTAATACCTATGGCTTTCATCTCAAAACCATGGAGTTGTGACTATATCCATCCTTTGATTATGTATGGTAAACTAGTATACACAGTTTTAAACTCCTTCTGGCTGTAAGAAAAACAGTGAAACTAGAAAATTGTGTGGCTACTTAAAAAAGTTGGAAGTCAATGCCACAATATTACTGGGTACAGAAAATAACAACCTCAGGACTAGTGATATTCCCTATCTAGGGTAGGCGTGCTCTGTTCAACTGGAAACCACCCAGTAACAGAACGACTCCCTCTTGTGAGAGTGAGCAGTGAGCCTCCTGGCCTTCTGGAAGGGGCTTCATGGTTACATTCCTGACATACTCTTGGAAAGAAGTGACGCTACTCAGTGATTTTCAAATGTCTTTTTAGCCACTATACTCTTTCTTTAGCAAAAATTACATTTAGGAAACCAATATGTATAGTAAATAAGTTCTTTAGTTTAAGTAGGAGTCTAAGGGCCTAAACTATTACAATGCCCCCGCTTTTAAGGCACCCTAGAACTCCAGAGTAGTGTTTACAGTCTATTATGTGATCTCTCAGGCCCTCTAAAACAATGACGATGACAATAAATGATTACGGTGATGATGATGATGATAATAATAACAACACTGCTGTCCTATCTCTCACTTGGGCACCCGAGTTAACTGGTCTCCTTGCCATCAGTCTAGACCATCTTCTAATCTAAACCATCGGTTTTATTCCTAACAAGTGAAAATACTGTATTACCCTACTTAAAATCTCTAGGGGTCCCTAGTATGCATAACTCCTTGGTATATATCTGTAACCCTCCAACACAAGTGTAGACCACACTGCGTCATATTTCCTAATACACTATATGACATGCTGTTCTCCAACAAGCTAGGTTTGTTCCCAGGGTCCTCATGGAGTTCTACTTACATAGTATTATTATAACTATAATACTCTGTTATGTACCTGAGGAAACCTTGTTAATTTTCACATGCTCAGTTCTACTGTAATTTTTCTATGAAATTTCTTTATAGCCTCCCTCTATCCCCTTTCCTCAAACTTACTCCCTACAAATGGAAATGTATTGCTTTGTTCTCTCTGCTCCCAAAGCATTTCAATTATATCCCAATGGTTAGCATTTCTTGCCTTATAGTTGCTTGCACATGTGTCTCTCTGCAAATAAGAGGGTAAGTTCATTAAAAGCTGTGGCCATTAAAGACAGGACTTAAAACATAGTCTAGCAAAGAATAAATCTTTAGGAAATAGCTCTTGGATGGAAATGAAGATTGAGATAAGTATAAAGGTCCTAAAGGAACAAAGCAAAAGGAAATCTCTTTTCAATTCTATGAGAACTCTCCTAGGTTTTTTGTTTCTTTTGTTCCTAACCCATGATAGATAGAAAGGTACTATATAATTAAGTGCCTGTAACTTTTTGACATTAAAAATTAGATTTATAAAAAATGTTTTATATACTATACAAATTAATACCTTATGAAACTTAATATCCACTATTTTAACCAATAGGCCATGGTTTTTTGTTTCGGTTTTGTATGCTTATTTGCTTATCTTTGATGGGTAAAGATTTTTTTTCCTTTTAAGTTGAATACAAAGGTCGCTCCCAGGTCTATATTACCTTAGTTATCGGAGTTCTTAAAATAGCAAGGTTTACTAAGCTAGTCCTTTTATGTTTTTCTCTGCTCTTCTTGTCCTCTCTTTTCTTAAATCCTTCCCGTTTTTTCATATTTTCTTAAAAATATGAAAAAAATCCTCTCTTTTCTTAAATCCTTCACATGTATTAAACATTTACTGCCAATTATTTGTGGATAATTTGAAACCCAATGAAGTGCCTTTGAGCCCTCTCTCAGCTATATGCATTATCTATAACCATTAATTGGAATGCTCCTAAAGTGTTTTTTATAATTTTTTTCTAAGTAATAACTAACAGTTATTGACTATTTTCTACGTGCCAGGCAAACTATTAAAAGATATACACGGATTCCCTCCATGTATAATCAAAACTATGATTACTTTTCCTCTTTTATAGAGGGAACTGAGGCCTAGAGAAGTATGTGAATTTTTCAAAGTTATATTGTTAGTAAATGTTTGAGTAGGGTACTACCCTACATGTGTCTGGCTCTATGAATGTTCTAAAGCAAAAAGCTACCTATTATCACATTGCATGATAGGTACAGTATTCACTAGACACAGGATAACAGGTTAGATTATTGTGTACAAGTCGAATAAACAAACCACACTTCCAGTTTTATAGAATGAGAGCTAGGGAAGTTGTTTCCATGAAGAGGCTATACTTTTAAAGTTACCTTCACTTTTAAAAGACTGTTAGCGTTCTCATCAGGTGTTACTTACACTCACTGTATTTCCCACTTAAATGATCACAGGGAAATCGGGTTGTACTCACTGAAAAGTCATGGTGCCGGCTTCCAAGGTGCATCTGGTTGGGGACTGTTCGTTCAACTTTCGAAAGAGCTGCTTAGCCTGACTCTGGTACTTCTGAAGATCTCGGACAGACTGCAAGAAGACACTTTCACTTAAGGATTTTCTACACACACACTCAAAAAACTATAAATGAGTGAGGAGCATCAGAGGACGAGGAAGGACTATGTGAACGAGGTCTTTCGTTTACAAGTTAGTAAGATTCATTTTAACAAACACACAAACAGGCCTATTTTTACACCAAAAAAGAAAATCAACTCCTAGTTTTCAAGAAAATCGTATTAGTTATTTGCTAAGAAGAAAAAGTATACTTTTCAACTATATTTAAGGCAATCTTAACTTTCTTTTTGTTGTTGTGCTTTTAGAAAATAACCTCTTTTTAAACTTTCCAATTAGTTTACACCCAATATTGTTCCGGGTTAGTTTCAGATGCACAGCACAGTGGTCAGACAGTCATGTACTTCACAGAGTGCTCCCCGTGATGCTTCCAGTACCCAGCAGGCCCCACACATGGTCATCACGACGTTACTGACTATATTCCCTGTGCTGTAATTTACATCTCTGAGGTACTCCAAACTTTCAATCCAGTGTTCTCTCCACTATTAAGCCAGTGCCTCCTCATAACCCACTTCACTTGCATAGTTACTGCCATAGAACTGTACTTGGAACTTGTTCTGTACTCGGGAAAAATCCTGGGAACAGCGAACTGGTAAGTTTTATTTTTATGCTGGAATATCATGCAAAATCTTCCACAAAGTATTACAGTATTGAGCATTTCAGCAAAAGTAAATATGTGCACCAATGACTGTTCAAATTCTTATGAACACTGTAACTACAACTAAATAAAAATGAACAAAAATAAGGACAAAGATTGGAAAGTCAAATCTCCTTTACTGAAAAAAATATTTGGTTACCATGTCTGGATAGCAAAAGTTTGAAAAGCAAGGGATATATGCATAAAAATATGAAAATAATATTCAGATCGAGAATTACAGGTAATATTTCCCTGAACAATTTCTATATGATTTTATAATTTTGTTTAAAAGAAAAAGAGGAGAAAAGTCTACTGGGGGAAAGAGCAGTGTCATCAAAAGAAGAAAAATCATCTCTCACTAACCTACAAAAGGGAGAAGAATGCATGAAGAATGGAAAGCAAATATGCATTACTTTTTCACCTACATACTGGGGGAAAACTTCTGGCATGTGATGGGAAGGAATTATTTTATTTTGGGATTATTTATTTTGGTTTGAATGACTGATACAGTCTCTCCTTAATAGATGTTTAATAACTACATGTTTAAATAGAAAGTGTCTATGCAAGGTCTGCCCCCAGCCTGGATGTGAGGTCTAATACTGAAAAAGTATAAAATTAAATCTTAAAATTCTAGACAGTAAACCACTGAGCTATAAGAGTAAACACAAGGAAGCAATAAAAAATGGTTTAAGTGGCAGATAAGCAGTGTACCAGAATAGCTATATTTAAAATGGTGAACTGGAAATGCAAATCAAAATCACAATAAGATACCACCTCACACCTATGAGAATGACTAATATCAAAAAGACAAGAAATAACAAGTGTTGGGGAGGATATAGAGAAAAGGGAACTCTCTTTCACTGTCAGTGGGAATGTAAATTGGTACAGCCACCATGAAAACAGTATGGGATTTCCTCAAAAAATTAAAAACAGAACTACTGCCCTGGCTGGCTAAGTAGCTCGGTTGGAGCACTGTCCCATACACCAAAAGGTTGCGGGTTTGATTCCTGGTCAGGGCAACATGCCTAGGTTGTGGGTTTGGTCCTCAGTTGTTGGGACACCTATGCGAGGCAGCTGATTGATGTTTCCCTCCCACTTTGATGTTTCTTTTTCTCTTTCTCTCCCTCCCCGCCCCGACCCTTCATTTCTCTCTGAAATCAATGAGCATGTATGTCCTCAAATGAAGATTGAAAACAAAAAAGTAATTATCATAAGATCAAGTGATCCCTCTTCTGGGTAGTTATTCAAAGAAAAAGAAAACAATAATTTGAAAAGATATATGCACCCTTAACATTCATAACATTTATATAGCAAAGATAAGGAAACAACCTATATGCCCATTAATGGATGAACAATGGATGAAGAAGATGAGTATATATACACAACAGAATTACTCTTCAGCCATTAAGAAAATGGAATCTTACCATCTGCAACATCATGGATGAACCCTGAGGGCATTACACTAAGTGGAACAAGTCAGAGAAAGACAAATACCGTATGACCTCACTTATATGTGAAATCTAAAAAATAAAACAAAAAACGAAGCTCACAGATGCAGAGAACAGACTGGTGGTTGCAAAAGGGAAGGAGAGTAGGGGGTAAAAATGGCTGAAAGGCATCAAAAGGTACAAACTTCCAGTTATAAAATAAGTCATGGGGATCTAATGTACTGCATAATGTTAATAAAATATTAATAATAACGTACTGCATATTTGAAAGTTTCTAAGAGAGTGAATTTTAAATGTCCTCATTACAAGAAAAAAATCATAATAGATAATGGTGATGGATGGTAGCTAGATTTATTGTGGTGACCATTTCACAGTATATACAAATATTGAATCACTATGTTGTACACCTAAAACTAACATGATGTTTATAGGTCATTTGTGCCTCAATAAAAAAATTAAACTAAAATAAAATGGTAACCTGAAAATTTAAATATGAATAGGAAGTAAATAAGCATGAGGTGAACCAGGAGAATTAGGTAGAAATCACTAAAACTATCATTCAGTATATTTATCTAGTTTAACATTGTTATAAGAACATTTGTTATAGGCAACTATTTGTTATAGTGCTGTTCACTTGAGAAACACTTATTTATCAACATTTATGTTTATATATGCATGTACCTGTGCATATATGTACATATATACATAGTTTCATATATTAATACCTTGAAATAATTAATATTATATACTATCATTAAACAATATTGCATACATATGTATATATACATATATGTGTATATTTTTTCATAACTAGTCAGCCAGTTATAAAGGAAAGTGTATATATCACATGCTTTGAACTAGCCCACAATATCCTATGTTCCTAAGTTTGAATGGTACTTGCTAATTTGTTTGCTTCCCTCTGCCATTAAGTGCCATTCAAAAGAATTCTGACCCCACAACGATAGATAAAAAGAATGTAAATAAAGTTGTAAACACTACTGAAGTGACAAGAAATAATATCAACATAGATTAATGATTCTTAACCTTGGCTTTACACTAGAATCACCTGGAGATCTTAAAAAACAAGCAAAAAACCCACTCACACGCAATTTCTATCCCCAATCAAATTAAACCAGCAAACTGCACATGGAACTCATACACTGCTATTTTTAAAATATCTACAACCACAGATGTCTTTTTTGACAGGTAAAGGCAAATAAGCACCTTAAGTTTACCTTATATTTGAGAATTCGAACTTACTCAAGGACTTGGGGCCAAAAAAGGAAAGGGGATAGCATTTGAACCCAAACAGAAGCAATCTAACTCTGGAACTCCTGCTCCTAAGCATATTATACCACCTCTTCAACTGAAATTGCTTCGCACCCTGGCTGGTGGATTGAGTGCTGGCCTGTGAACCAAAGGGTCACTGGTTCGATTCCCAGTCTAGGGTACATGCCTGGATTGCAGGCCAGGTCCGGGGTGGGGTGGGGCGGTGTGCTCAAGAGGCAAACCACACAATGATGTTTCCCTCTCTAAAAATGAATAAATAAAACTTTTTTAAAAAACACTGCTTCAATGATAGCAGATCCATCTTCTAAGTGCTATCTCACCATTTAATATTAAATTGAATTCATAGGAAATGCTAAAAAAAAACCCTGGCAGCTAGGATCTAAACCTCACAGTATAATCACTGCTTTACAGATAAACCCTCAGTTTGCTTTCAAGGTTAAAGTCACAAAGGGCCCTTAGTCAGCCAGTCTACCTAAAAATAGATTAGATATCCTAATTCTGTTTCCTACTTCATCCAGAACAGACTTAAACCTGTATTCACTGTAATGGGATATCTGTTAGTAATCCAATAATAAAGAGGATGTGAATGTCTGGACAAACTCTGAAACTAACCTGAGGTCATCCAGTAGGATATTTAAGATTTGGTTCTGTATATAATATAAAAAGTACAGGGTAGTAATTTGCCACACAACCGCAATATTTTTTATTGCTGTCACTAGGACTGTAGAACAACCAGTTGTGTCAACACCATCTTCTGCCTTACAAGAATGTTTAGCTAAACTCTTATCATTATTAAATTCCTATTGAATTCAACTGGTCAAAGGCCAGAAGCACCAGAACCAACCATTTTCCTCTCAAAGCAATTACAGTAAGGTGATTAATCAAAATTTGTTTAACTATAAACAGACTATCTGCTTTCTTGTTGCCTGCTAGGTATTCAAGTCCACAGAGCTATGGCAAAATAAAGAGAAGAGAATATGATTCACTTTGAGGTAGAACAGGAAGGTAGGTGAAGAAACTGCAAACATCTGAAAAGGAGAAACATAGCAGGATGGAAGAAAGAAAGGAAATAGAGGATCAGTTACAGATTCTAGGTTTGAAGAGAAAAATTCATCTTTCTATCTGCCGAGGCCCTCATTTCTAGTTGAGCACAGAGGAAACAGTGCATAAGATATTCTGCCTATATCACTTTTTAATTTTACTCTCTATTGTATTACCTAAATAGCCACTCAAATGCAGTAATAAGGCAGCTTGTACAGAGATTAGCACCTAGTAACTACCTAAAATACGGTTTCTATTTTATCAATGTTAATAATTGAAAAGGTACAATGAATTATTTGGCCTGGACAATTAAGGTACTTACTATAAAACTATTTGATCAAGATATCCATTTCTTAAAAGTTATTTCTGGATTCCTAGGATGTAAATACATTATTAAAAAGCCTTAGACCAAAGCAGCAAAGTGTAGCAGTTAGGTACAAAGGCTGTGGTCTAGAGTCCAACAGACAGTAATTAAAAACCAGTGGTTCTCAACCAGGGTTGATTTTGCCCCAACCCCACCCAGGTATACCTGGAAATATTTTTCACTGTCACAACTGAAGGGAGGGTGCTGGTAATGCTACTGGCATCTAATGTATAGAGACCAGGGATGCTGCGAGACATTCTACAATGCACAGAACAGTTTCCCACAACAAAGAATTATCCATCCCAAAAGGTCAATAGTGCCAAAGTTAAGAAACCTTGATGAAAAACTCCACGGTGCTATTTATAAGCTGTGTGACTACTCAGGAGACCTATCCTCTCTAAGCCTCAGAGCTTCCTTATCCATAAATTTGGATAATAACAGTACCTATTGGTATGAAAATTGTGACATCATTCACTTAACAGGCTCAGCACAGAGCATTCTATAAACATTCTCTATACTATTGTACTGGTTAAAAAAAATAGTCTACAGTTGATATTTTTGCAGATACTAAAAGTTTAGGACTTTATCATTCAAAGCCAACATTTCTGAAAGGAAATTACCAAGGAATTAAAATCGCAAAAAATCTTTTTGTGTAGTTTCTTTCCTTGTCAGTTGAACAAAGCAACCCACCTTGGTAAACCAATACCTAATTTGGAAAATTAAGAAACACACAATAATAGGTCAATTTTTCAATAAAGTATCAAGGTAAAGAGTAAGGGCCCACTAATATTAAGTTGACTTCAAATCCATTTTGTATTCTTTGCCCACACTGAAATTCAATGCAATAGTTGGCAAACTGACCAGACTTCCCTCACCTTAAGAAAACTATTTCTCAGTCAAATGACATAAACTTTAAGAAATATTTCCCACACCATCCTGCTTGTTAAAATCACATTCCATTCTAAACTTTCACCCTCTCCTTCTGCAGAGTGGTCTTAGAAAATCTGAACACATTTATAAAGAGAAAAAATGTTTCACAATTTAAAATTCAGGGTATACTCCATTTTTTCACATTTTATATCAGTGTTTGTGTTGAATAAACAGAAAATATTTCACTGGGAATGACGTGCAATTTCAAAATCTGTATCAATATTATTCTAAAAGCAAAAGTAAACATATTTCTACATCAAACCTACAAAGGCATATAACCAAAGAGAAGACTTCCTTATTACTAGACGCTATGGTCAGTTTAGATGTCATTTCTTCTGAGATTTTCCTGATCTCCCCAAATCAACTTGGATACTATACCTTCTCCATGTTCAACCACAGAACATTCTTCCCCTCCTACAGCAATTACACTACATTATAATTGTTAGTTACCTGGCTTTTCTACTAAACCCTAAGCACCATGAAAGTAGCGATTATGTTCGCCAACCCCCTGCATTAGCACACTTGATGTGCTCAATAAGTTTTTCTTTTCTTAAATATATGAATGAAAAATCCAAGAAAAGGTATGTGCAAAATAATTATTCCTAAGACTCACATATTTTAAAGGCCTTGAGGTATTTTTCCCCCTAAAACGACTTAAGTTGTAATATAGAATGGATTACTTTAAATACATTATAAAATTTCATTCTCAGCCTCCCTTCTTCAGGACCTCCCAACCTTGTTCCAGAAACCTGTCTCACACCAGAAATTTCTCTTGTGAGTCTGAATCCCAAAGGACCTTCCTCTCAAGATGTCTGGAGTTGTTGTTTTTTAATAAATTCAACATATATTTGAGCACCTACCAACATAAAGCTGCTGTAGTAAATGCTATGGGGAACACAAAGATGACTAAAATCTGTCGTTTGCCTGCTAGGAAACTCTATTAACACAAAGGAAAATAATAAAATAAAGGTATAAATCATAACAGGATATTACACAAGAGTTATCATTCCAACAGTAAGAATTTATTGAAGGAGGTGGAATTCGACATAACCTTGAAAACAGGTACTGCACTGAACTTCAAACAGGTGTGTATATGTGGCAATATTACCTCACCCACTTTCAAAAGATGTCAGCAAGCTAGGTCAAGGATCAGGTGCTCAAGTTGAAGAATTTAGGAGCTGCTTTAATCCAGGACCTGTCACTCAACCTTATCAGCAGCAAAAATTTAGAAATCCTGGATTTAGACAAAGTCCCTAAGAGTTACAGAAGACTAGGTGATCGCAATCAGCCGAACCTATCCATTCTCCAGAGCGATGTTTGTTCCTTTTAAGAGAAACAGATAACCCAAAAATCTACCTCCGCCCTCAGAACAGATTTCTTCTAACAGGTAGTCTCTCCAAAGTCCAAAGATAAAAGCGAATTTCAGAGGGGATGGGAGTGCCTGAGAAGTCACAAGGGTCTCCAGCATCCTAAGGAATCGGGGGCTGAGAGCACAACATTCCGGCAGGTACTTGGGGTCGCGGGGATCTAGTAGCTCACCTGTTCGTCCTCCTGTATCGAGGCGGCCAGCGGGAGCCCGTCCGCCACTCGGGCAATCATCGTGAGCAATAACATCTTCACAGGTTACAGGGACCCAACACTGGCCCGCAGGGTTGACTTCCTCCACCGCTACAACAGTTCTGGCTCTACCGTAGTTCCCCAAGATCCAGCCCCTTACGTCTCCGCTTCCCGCTGAGGTGGCCGGAAGCAAGCTCCGGAGCTTTCCACTACCGGTCCCCGGAATTGGCTTCCCACCGAGAATCGCAACTACCGGAACACTAGTTCCGCGGACTCTCCCTCCACCTTCAGAATCTTCGAAGGCCCAGCTCACTTTTCTGGATTTCAGGCTTCCAATAAGCCTTAACCCCTGAAGGGACGTGGCACACAAACTGAATCAAAATTTTCTAGTTCTTGAAACTTTAATTTCGGGGAGAGAGCTGGGAAGGAGGGTGGGAGTTGATGGGTACTTACATAAAGGGTGTATAACAGACAAAACAAAATCTATCTACATATTTTCTTTTTCTTTTTTCCATTTTATTGATTTGGGGCGGGGGGAAAGAAACATCCACTTGTTCCACTTATCCATGCACCCATTGGTTTTTTCTTCTGTGTACTCT
>PVKM010023968.1:0-20835 GCA_004027735.1 Carollia perspicillata
TGTGTAAATATTTAATATACATGTTTAACTGTGAAGTACCAAACCCGATGAGAAAGCATAAAACCTCACATGAAGAGTTATTGGCACTATACAAGGAAAGAGAATCTACATAAGGTGGACTATAGAAAAAATTCATGCAACTATTAATATGAAAAGTAGCTGAAATAAGCTGTGCCTTACATGCTCACGATAAACTCATTTTACAGTGAAACAGTTCACATCATTGTTCACAAACTCATATTTGCTCTTAGAGAACATTTAATCTAAAATGTTATATTTCAGTTTATCTTACATGTATATGTTTTCTCTTTACTATGCATTAGCCATTTAAAAATATTCTAGCTGTCCTATTTAATAGCTCTTATATCATCATTGCAATATTCAAAAGTATGTATTTAAACAAATGACTGTAGTATCATATAAGCTAGAGGGAAAAATGAAATAAATATTTATAGTATGCCAGATATGTCACTAAATAACAAAGTATAAAAAGGATAGACATAAAAATATAAGCCATTAAAAAATGTAAAGGAAGGCAGTAAACATCTCAGGCAGCTGGCACTGTGGAGGAGCCCTCGGGAAGGGAAAGAGTTGGGATACTTCCATGTCTGGATGGAAACTCACCAGTCATTGCTAGCAAGCATGCAATTTTAAGACCCATTTAAAAAGAGGGAGAAACATTGGCTGGAAATTGAGGCATTTTGGGGGGAAGATGTTTTATTATTTTTTATTTTATATTTTTTTAGAGAGAGGGGAATAAAGGAGAAAGAGATGGAGAGAAACATCAGTGAATCCCTCTCTCACGCCCCCTCCTGGGGACCTGGCCCATAACCCAGGCATATGCCCTGACTGGGAATCAAACCAGAGACCCTTCGGTTTGTAGGCTGGCACTCAAACCACTGAGCCACACCAGCCAGGGCTGGAAATCAAGGCTTAATGAAGCTATAGAATAGGACATTTCTCAAGCAATTCGTTTTTCATTATGTAACTTGGGATGATCTGATATAAAATGTCTAGGTCATATGATAAACTTGTTATGCCTAGATTTACCCACAAAATCCTGGGTTGAACACTTTGATGTCTAAGATTATAAATCCCATGGTCTGTTAATTCATGAAGTATTTTTTTTACCAATTACTAGAAACATGACATTTAAACATGGGCCATAGTTTACATGATAGTTAAGTTGTTTAAAAAATATTAATTAAATGCCCCGGCTGGTGTGGCTTAGTGGATTGAGCAATGGCCTGTGAACCAAAGGGTAGTTGGTTCATTTCCCAGTCGGGGCACATGCCTGGGTTTCGGGCCAAGTCCCAGCTCGGGGCTCACGGGAGGCAACCACACATTGATGTTTCTCTCCCTCTCTTTCTCCTTCCCTTCCCCTCTGTCTAAAAATAAATAAAATCTTTAAAAAATATTAACTAATTTGTCAATAGCCATGTTTGAATAAATTTTTTTTTATCCTAGGGACTCAGAAGCATGTAAAAAGAAAAACAAAAAGTATAAAATAAATAGAAACATATTTAGTGCCCAATATAGTAAAATATAGTTGGCAAAATTCTTCTGTTTTTTTCTAAGTATCCCTCAGTAGTTTATTCATATTTTTATAATAACACTATGAGTTTATGCCATGTTATATCTATTTATATTTTTTCTTGCCCATTAGACTATAAGTTTAACAAAGTCAGAAATTTATAATGTATTCTTTCTTCTCATACTAATTTCTAACATATTGGTAGAGAGTAATTTTATATTGTTATATAAAATATCATTTTATATAAATTAATATGTAATAGCATTACATATAGAATAATATATAATATAACATTTTATGTATTTTTAGCTTTGCTGGGGAATACTTGACAAAAATTTGTGTGTATTTAAGGTGTAAGGGTGGTGTTTGGGTATATGTATATATTGTGAAATGTCCACCACAACCAAACTAATCGACATATCCATCCCCACACATATTATCTTTTTGTGTGTTTGTTTTTATGGTGAGAGTAATTAAGACCTACCTACCTAGCAAATTTTAAATACTCAATGCAGTATCGTTAACAATTGTTACCATGCTATACTTAGGATTTCCTAAATGGAATTATCTTACATAATAGAAACAAGAATGATTTTCCACCCCAGTTTTAAAATTTAAAAGATGCATCTGCATACAAAATCTTCATATTTAAAGACTTAATTAGAAGATTAAACCTTATCCTCTATGACTCCAGGATACACCTATGTGCCTGGTGTAATGCAGATGTCAAGAAATATTTCTTGCATGTGAAGAGTAGCTGATGGGAGACAGGGTCTCTCTGTCTGAATCGAAGATTTCTAAGAATGGACCTTTGCCACCTCACCATGGAGTAGGAAAACAGATGACAATTTGGCACACAGAAAAATAGAGATTAAATGTGCATGACAAACTCAAGTAAAAATTGTCTAGCTCAATTTCATAATTGGCACCTAGTATTTATAGAGTGGTTTACCTTGATAAATTGAAATGCTGGCTATTATTTGAATTCTTCTGTAGTCTACATACCACATTCTTTTATCAGTAAAGGATTATTATCACTGTCAGCTTTATAGAGTCTCAGAGATAAGCTAGTTGAGATAAAAATTTGCCTTGAGGAGTCAAACAATGTGAAGTAAAGCAAGGATGAAAAACCAAAAAGTTCACATTTCAGTTAGAGGTTCTAGATCTAGAAAGCCCTTACCACTAATGTATAAAACTGGAGGGAATACTAAAAAGAAAAAGGTGAAGAGAAAAAAGATGAGGGATTCTTAGAGAACAAGAGGAAATGGTCCTGAAGAGACATCTCAGATGCTGGCTACCGCATATTTCATGCTCAGTCTCTCATATTTTCCCATTTTTATTTACTTGAAGTTAGCTGATATTTTTATTATTTTTAATTACAAAAACTAGCATGGAAATGGAAATCAAGCATATATACAAACAAATCTTCTCATGTCATTAACACTTCCATATATTTGAACATGATAAAATACAAATTTATGCTTTCATTATTATTATTATATTATTTAACAATTCACAAGTATATTTTTCTTTTTATGCTTCAGGAAGATTATCATATAGTTCCTCCAAAACTTGACGAATGTTAAATATAGAATCACATGACATGTGTATTACTTCTTAAATTTAATTTTAACTAATATTAATATAACCTAGAAGTATAAGCAAGAAATAATCAAATATGTTATAAAAACGCTTTATTATTTTTCAAAATAAGTTTCTAGAAAAAGATAAGGAAGTCATTTACAATTTACTAACTGGTAAATGATATAATAGAACTAACACACTCTCAACTCTAAGTCTCTTTAACTGATGACCAAGAGTCAAATGTCCAATTTCAGAATGGAAAGAATGGAAGAATGTCTGCTCTTTTCAACACATTTATTTATAATTTCATATGCATCCTCTTTCACAGATAATATGTAAATGTAAAAACAAAAAAAAATTGATGAAGTATAAAGCACAAAGGCTTTGGTTCTAAATCTCGGCTTTAACATTTGTTGTCCATGAAGCTCTATACTAGTCATTAATCGCTCTTGGTCTAATAATCCAACTATGTAAAACAAAGTATTTTTTTTAAATGCCTTTGTGAGTGGTGGGTGGATTATAGACAGATGATAGATAGATAGATAGATGATAGATGGATAGATGACAGATGATAGATGATAGATCGATAAAATAGGAAACACTAGAAGAATTCCTATTACCAGATGATTGTGTTATAATAACATGTTGAATGTGTTGGTGGAAAAGGGGCCATGGAACATTGAGAATATTAAGAGAGAGTGCTTCAGATTCCCCACCTCGGTTCCCGAACTGGACAGGAAAGAAGTGGGTCAAAAGAAAACTAAGCCTGGAGAAAATGGAGAGACCAAGTGATTGAAGGGTGATAGAAAAAAGAAAAATCATAAGTTACAGTAGGAGTAGTAAAATCTTTGACTTGAAGGAATCCTTTACATGAGCCAGATATCAAGAAGTAATTTCCAGCACAGTAGGTACTATTGGCATGATGGTTCCTCCCAGTTATTCCAACCATTTCGTTTACCCAAGGGCCCCAATGTGAGTACAAAGGAGAAAGGAATGTAGACACTGAGCTGATAATGACACCCCTTTCTCTAAGCAACATTCCAAAAATAACACTTCAATTCTTGTAATTAATTCTTACATTTCCATATCATATCAGAGACGGTCAACAGTTAAAAATCCTTTTAATTATCATGATATACACACAGCTTATTCTGTAAAGCTTAGCTAGTGAGATTTACTGATGTATTGCAATGAGGAAGGCACCACATTTGATCATGAAGCATCTCACTAAGGAGTTAGGATGGGCTTGATATAGGATGTTGGCTTTTGCTGACTGACTGAGAAAGGACTCGAGAAAGTGAGGGATCTCTTTTGGATTAGGGTCTTTCACAAAGCAGGGCAATTTGATGATGGGTATCTAAAACGTTTGTGTTTGCTTTTTGTCTAGGACATGTGAAGAACAAAGCAGGGCTGGAGTTGTCACTAAAAAAAAGCAGTCTTCATTCATATTTGGTGTGAGTGGGGATTCATTTGTGCAGCAGCATAGAGTCCTCGTCTTTTCCTTACATTCTAACATGCTTAAAATTGGTCTTGTGTTTTCTTAATTTTACCATGTCACAAAATGCCTTTTCTTATTACTGTTGATATTCTGTAGAGATGTTTATATCCTGACTGCTTTCTGTTAATTATTGTTTATCTTTGTCAAAGCTTCAAAGTGTTTAAAAATTTTGTTCCTATCACTTTAGATTCCTTTCTTAGCAACTCCTAATTTGCTTCCTTTGTTCTCGAACTTATTCTAAAATCTTAAGGCCCCACTTGAATAATAGATTTATTAATCTTCATCGGCTAGGCTTTCCATAAGCCAGTCCCTGACACTGACATGTCATAACCTCAGTTACTCCACAGCCTCCACTTGCAAATATGAGAATGCATAGTAGTGACGATCAAAGTGTTACAAAATTTTCCCACTCCAGGAAGTGCCAAGAAGCTCTCTGTCTTTACTGCTTATAAAAGACAATATGGCAACCTAAAGTGTAGAACACTTCTGTGCTGAGTGGACTCTACAGTTTTTCCTCCTTCAGGCCAGATAGTGGAAACTAATTTCTTCAAAGAAATAATTTTTAATCTTTGCAACACAATGTGAATGCTTTACCCCTCTACGTTACATTTCCACTTGTTCTTGGAAACACTTATGATGAAAAGAACCCCACTTCTTTCACAGGTTGTGCATAATGCAAGACGGCACATTCCTGATATAGCATCAAAAGGATGTTAGACCATGTCACCCGCAAAATCATAATGTAATATGTTCTGAATACAAATACAAGAACAATAATTACTTCTAACTTCTCTTTGGCTTTAGGGATTACATATTTTTCTCTGTTACTTCACCCTTTAACTTTGTGGGAGCCGGACTCTTACAATAATGTGACCAACGTACTTCACATACTTTTATTTTCACTCTGGGTTCTATTTCCAATTGAACTTCCTAATTAACACATTTCTATTTTTTTAAAGCTATTTCATGGTGGCATCTCTACTTAGACACTCCTTTGCCAGCTATCCTTTCCATTTTCATTTTTCACTAGAGTTATTCTTCTAATAATAATAAAAAACACTTTTAGTAGTCATAATTGTTCAACTTTCCCTTGGGCTATCTCCCAGTCAGTATTATTAAAGTGTTCAAGTGTTCTATTCACATGTGTTATACTATATAATATTATAATTTAATTCTTGTGAATCTACAATTCAAAGAACAATAATAGAAAAAACATAATTTTGCATGCACTTTAAATGTATAATGTATTGCCTTTTCTGAAGACCTTCGGCTGACTGTCTCACAGTGAGCACAACCCCTAGAATGGGTGAGTGAATGTGGTCAATTTACTCTCTCATATGAGGTGCCCAAGTTATAACAAATTGACTAGCTGTATATGTGGAAAAGCATAGCATTGAGTGAAAGAAGTGAAAAATACAATGAGATCTATAGTTTCACTACAATTAATTCATCCTATCAAAAACAGTTAATAAGAATACCTACAAATGGTATGATATGCACTCAGTACATTGAAACAGTAGTTTTTAGATAAAAGAACAAAATGACAATAGGGAAAATGTATAAAAGTGAATAAACAAATCAATTAATAAAAGAAGATAAGAGCAGGCACTATGGATGATAATTTATAAGTCTATAGTTTTATATTTTTATAGCACATGATACCCAATACGATACATAAATAAAACAGCACTCAGCCCTCTATACTCTTCTCATTGCCTATTTAATTTTCTTCTAGTACTGTGGCCTCCTGACAAAATTTTGCTAATGTGTTGTTTACTATCTGCCTGTGCCCACCTTCCCTGAATAGGAAGATACCTTCATAATAACAAGATATTTTATTTATTTGCTTTCAATTGGGCCCCAGTACCGAAAATGATTTGTGGCGTCTATTAGATACCTAAATAATTATTACATAAATTAATGAATCCAATAGACAACTATTATGAATTTACATTGTGCCACAAGTCCTCTAGTGTCAGAAATATTATCTCTAATGGAAAATTTAAAAATGAAAAGAATCTGTGGTGAAGGTAGGGAGTAATGGTAGAAGGTAGAGGAGTAGAAGGCATTTAAGTAGTTAGCAGTGAATAATTGATTTCTGGTTCAATAGCTGTCTCAATAGAGGTGTCAAATCAAATTAGTGTTTTGGTTCAAGTGCCAGGGGAGACCGAGTGGGATATAATCAATATGACATGAAAACAGATATTAATGACTGTTATATCTGACTCAGAGAAAACACTACCAGCTATGTCCATATTAGAAGCTCTGAGTAAAATTTACTTTGAAATTCTTCAAAGACTGATAACAATTACCTTGCCTCAAAAACATATGGAAATATTAAGAAAGGATTATATGTACATATATAAATAGCATATAAAACACACACAATGTGTGTATATAGTTAAAATAATACAGGGCTGCTCTTGAAAAAAAATTCATGGCCAAGATGATAATTTGAAGGAATGTTTGACTTTTATCTGTTACAAAGGAGTTAATGAAGTTTTTAGTTTTTTATAAGGAATATCAATACATCTCACCATGAAAGCAGTATCTTGCTATTTATCCACAGCTTTATTTAAAGTACCTGCTCTATCTAAAATATTCACAAAGAAATGAGCCTATGGGAGTTAGTTTGGTAATCTACAAATTCCTTTAAAAGTATACAGTGACCATAATACTATTTCTATTACTATTCAAATGAGAATAGTCAGTCTTCAAGTCTGTTCATTCAAATACTATTCTTAAGTATAATACCACTTGAATTGAACATGTTTTAGACACAGGATGCAATGAGGACTATGATTATTTTTTATTTACTAACAGGTACAGTGGTTTTCAAGCCCAGTTAAATATTAGAAACATCTAAAGCATTTGAAATATGTTAAAACTGGAATCCCACCCCAGACCAAATTGACTGAAACCCCTACAGGGGTGTCCAACCCACAGCCTATAGGCTGCCTACGGTCCTGGATGGCTATGAATGAAACCCAACACAAAACAATAAATTTATTTAAAACCTTTTTTTGCTACTTAGTTTTCATTAGTGTTTGTGTATTTAATGTGTGGCCAGAGACACCAAAATGTTGGACACCCACCCCTGCTAGAAGTAGAATTCACGCATTTAAATAGTTTTTAAAGATCTTCAGATGATACCAACATTGACCTGGTACTGACAACTGCTAATTTGAAGAATCCTATATGTATATAGGTAGATTAAAGAAAAATTTACTCAGCATGGCAAGTACTATCATAAAATAAGATTTCATGGAAACAGTAGGATTAACAAAATCATCAGGTGTGGGGAGGGGTGAGATTGTTTTCAACATATTCCCAAAGGAAATACCACTTAACCTAAAATTTGAACAATAAAAAAGTTTGCTAATTTTTCTGAAAGTTAATGGGGGTAATTTAGACAGAAAAAAACATGACACTGCCTAGGTAGAAGTCTGCTCATCTCTAGCTCATGGGAAGGCACAGGTAGACGAAGACGCAAAGAAAAGAGAAAACATAATTGCAAAGACTTTCGTTGTTAAAAAAACAAAAGAAGAAGGAAGAAAATGAAGAACCACCACTCTGTGATACGTTTGACAGGCCCTAATTTATGATATGCAGTTACAATAACTCCTATTTCCTGTCTTTTGTTTTGTGACGAAAGATAACAGATATTCGTATCTGCTTTTAGATTAGTTACTCTTTTCCTCCATATTCACTGGCCTTCTCTCGGATGATGTTATAAATAGCTAAGCGACTTAACATTAGCTAATTAATTCATGATGCTCATGCGACAGTCAGAGACAGGTGAATAGAAATACTGTTTTACTTTGCTGTTTTTATTGTTCTTTAATGTTTCCAGCTTTAACAGGATTCAAAATCCACATTTCATTCTTAAGTCAGAGGAACGAGGTGAAGTGTGTCTCACTTGTGTCTGTAAATAACTTTTATTTCATTAAAAATATTTTTATGAAAATTGTCATCATTTTTGTTATTAGTCTTTTTGTATGTGGCTATTTAAATCTTTCAAAGCAATAGGAACCAAATGACCTGAAAAAATGGATGAATAACTAGTTTTTCTGCCTTTCTGAGAGACTGGTCCCATATGTCATGCTTATATGCTGAAAAGAAAAACAATGAAGTACAACATATTTTAGAAATTGGTTTTTTATGTACTAGTTGGGAAATTTTGAGACACAGACTGCCATTTATCTCTAGTTAAGTTGTTGTGGGGTTCTTTTTTGGCCAGATGTTGTTTCTGACTAAATTTACCATATGTATAAACAATGATACTATAGATAGCCAAAAGACTACTCAATGGAATTACTAGCTGCCATCAGTATTCTTCACATTCACATATGTTTAGGTTAATAACTTTGTTGTTGTTGTTTTACATAAGTCTACATAATACATTTCTATTTTACTGGGCAGGAGCACCTGTCATTTACTTGAAATATTTTTGTTATTTTTCATTGGGGCTGTTATTTTTAATATACAGTACAATAGTTGGAAATGCTTGTCTTAACAAGGCAGGAGCCCCTTTACCCAGAGCTTCTGCACATGGGGGATCGTCTGATGATTATGACATATTTCCAACAGTGGCATGGAATCCATCAGGGACACAGAAGGCCCCTGCAGACGTCAAGACTGCTGGGTGTGGCACTGCTGGGTGTGGCACTGCCGTGGCTCATGCATCTGAACTCTGCACATAAAAGAGGAATTTGAAGTTCAATCTCCAGGAAAGAGTATTAAAAAGACAGGAGGGTTTCATCCAAATTCCAGACATGACACAGAACATCAGTCTGAAACATTCCTAGTGCATTGCTGATTCCCTGGTCTTTCTTCCATTTGCTGTAGCTGAACAAAGATAGTGCTGTTTCATCAAGGGAAAATGATCCCACCTCCCCTCAAAAAGCTTTTAACAAGGCAAAGTTATAAAGGGCTAGATTTATTAAGAATTTCCATTTCAAGAGAGACACTGTCTGCGTGGCAGTAAAGCTGTGCTTTAGTGCAAATGCAGCACTTCAAGCTTGTGTTCTCATGCTTTCACAAGTCCTGTAAATAATGCATCCCGGGGTGGCATCTTTCATTTGTACATAATCTGGGCAAACTGGTTCAAGATGTAAAAATGCAAATGAACTCCCTTTAACATACTAATAATTTTGCAAACATTCTGGAATTTTCCAAGATGCTTTATTAAATCTGATTGATATTTGATTGCCCAAATGGGAATGAATCTGTGAATTTCAACCCACAACCAAGTGTTCAAGACAACAGAAAGTGAAGATGTATTCCAGAAAAATTTGAGCATTGACAAAAACTGGTCCGTGGTGTTGTGAAGATTTGTATCCAAATTTCATAAACGAAAAGCATCACGGAAAGTGTTTTTATTCCAGTTTCCCATGATAGCTCTCTTAGTCTAGCAAGTGTTTATTGGGATATTTTACTTGTCTTAAACAAAGAACCCTGATTCAAACATACTGGAACGTTGAGTAGCCCCTTCTTTTTTACTGTATGTATATTTGCGTTTTAAAAATATATAATAAAATGTCAGTTTATTAGTTAAAAGACTAAAATTCTGTCTCAATTAAAATGTTTATTATGTGGCAAATAAGCAAATTTTCCTGCTGAGCATCTGAGGATTGTTTTTAAGGTAAACTCTATGAAAAGAAGCATAACACATTTTGAACAGTAAAGCCTCCCCAAAGTACTGTGTGTAAGCTACTTGGGGTCAGACCACACCTAAAACGTGTGACTTGGACTGAGAGGAAATACTAGGTGTTACATTCTATCCATAAACCGATGATTTTATAGTGAATGTGTTAGCCAAGGAGAAAAATATACTAAATAGCTTGGTGAGGAATTGAGTGTTGGCAAGATTGCACAGAAAAGTAGTCTATGTATAGGGCATGACATAGTAGAGAGACTATTTGGAAGAAAGGGGGTGCTAATAATGAACTCTGTTTTGTCTTTAGATTGCTTGGGTATCAGATTAGGCTCTTTTTTGTTGCAAGTTGCGGACAAATCAATGTAAAATCGCTTAGCGATGAAGAGGACCTATCAGCTCATATAATTGGAAGGGCGGCAGTTAACAAGAGCTTTATTTCCAGGATGTCATGAGAGATCTCTGTTTTACATCCCACAAGGGCAGTTTCATCTTCACACAGCCTTCCTCATGTTTTCAAAATTGCCACAGCAATTTTAAGCTCCGCATGCATAGAGGCAGCAAGACCATCTCCAGTGTAGTTGTTTAAAAAGACTTTTGAGAAACTTCATGACCTGAAATCTTCAGCACAATTCCCTTGAAAGTCAGGCGGCTGCCGCTGAACATATCTCTGGTGACAAGGATTAATGGAATGTATTAATGACTCAGGACCTTTTTTTTTCTAAACCAAACTTTGTGGCGAAGTGGGTAACATCGCATTTTTTGGCCTTCAGTAAAGCAGTGCCCAACTCTGGAACTTGGGTAATATCACTTTCCCCTGAGGTAGTTGGGAATGTGGGAAAATGAGAGAAATTGAAAAAAAAATTCTTAGTATTTAATACAAACCAGACATTGGGAAACAGATGCTGGGTAAGCAATTCTAAGCCATTTCTCTCCAAGTTTAAGTATCATCTTACTGCCATTGGAAAAAAAAACAAAAACATTTATTGAAGTTCTTTTGACTTGGAGATTTATTTGTCTGTGTTTATGTTTCCCTGGCCCCAATACTTCTGGTGCTATTTCTGGGGAAGATTTCATCTGTTTAACCTGTGTCATTCATTTTGTTGAAATTTTAATTAACAATAAATATTATGTCCCTATATGTGGCTATAAGCTAGCTATATTTTCTCCTCCAGTCTGTTTCTGTTCTTCCTAGGCACATATCCTCTCCTCATCTAAGCTGTGAACAGCAGGGAGAATATATAATAGATGTTTATTTTTGAAAGAATGTTTATTTTGTGAAAAGTAAAATCATAAGAAAATGTCAAAACTAATCAACATTGTAACTGCCCCTTAAAAATTCTATTCTTGAAGTTTTTACTATTCTCCAGTTAGGAACACGTTTCACTGCATTTTCTATGATCATTACATACCTTTATTTTTGCAAGAAATATTTTGTGACTACACTGGAATGACAATAAATTTAGTTCCAAATACCTTGGGTTAAGTAAATAAAAAAATATAAATCTCTTATTATTATATACCATTCCCGGTAGCTATACTTGAACTTCTAAATGGATTTCAAGCTATTTGTTATCAGCAACAGTGTATAATCGACAGAAAGGTAGTACTAACTGGCTAGAATCTGTTCAGCTGTCAACCTGACACATGTTCTTCGAAAGACGGTCAGTCGTCCCATCTGAAAAGCACCCTTCCCCACCTCACCGAAGGTTCTGTCTTCTTTTCTTTTGGGGCCTCCTATGATCCAGCTATGTAGCTGCCCCTACTGCCCAAGACCCTCCAGCTCCATCTGGTGCACTTCCACCGATCTTCCCCTTGACCTCATGCTGAAGGAATCTGAGGTACTTAAACAGGTCAGCTGTCTTCAATTCCAGTCCTTTCCATGCTGTTGTCACTTCCTGTGACAGTGCATGGTTCTTCAACTTAGTTGCACTTTGGAATCACTGAAGGAACTTTTAAAAAGCTCAGTCAAAAGATAGTACATTCCTAAAATACAGGGAAATAATTTACGAATAAAACATTAATTGGAAAATTGAAAAAAGAAATCTTAGTCCAGGAGCACTTAAGACAGATTAAATAATGTCTGGCGGTGAGGCCCGTGTATCAAGAGTTTAAAAAACTTCCCAGGTGACTCTAATGTGCCAGCATGATTGAGAGCACTTGCTTCACCCCCCAACTCCTGGTGATCTTTCACATCCCGACCTAAATAGCCCTGGAGAAACCTTCCTTCACTCCTCAGTCCTCCGAAAGATGGTTTCACTGCTTCTGTTTTCTCCGGCACAGTACTTTACACACCTGTAAGCCACTCATAAGCTACATGAGAGTAGGTACGATGTCAGTTTAGTTCACATGTGTACATTCATTTCCTAGAATGTTAACAGGCAAACAATAAATAGGAACTGATTAGTCCTCATCGCTAAGATAAGCCCATTGAAATCAGATTTCTGTTCATAATGAGACCAATATGGAAGCTACTGCCACTTTGAATGGAAAGCGCTGAATGGGTGAAAAAACAACATAAAGCTTCTACCATCATTAGTATAATAAGCAACTTTGTTCATAGTGCCTAGGTCTAAATTTGCAGTTAGAACCACTTGTAAACAAAAACCTTCCTAGTTCTCAACACTTCTCTGTGATAGAAATAGGTTTACCTCTCAACCTACCTTCATTTCACACACACACACACACACACACACACACACACACACACACACACACACGTGTGCCACTTCCACCACCACCACCACCAAATGAAGTGCTCTGGGTCTAATTTGCAGCTGAATGTAGTCCAAATCTTTTGAAACTCAGAGAGCAATGAAAAATTTATCCTTACTCCAGTTTAAGATCTACCTCTCCAGTTCTTATTTTCTACACCAGGTTAACACTCCTCTCAGTGGGATAGAGTAGAAATAGCCACTACCTTCAAGAAAAATCCTACCTGAAAATTGTATACAATAAAATATACAATATAATACAATGAAGTTCACATAATAATGCAATGGTAACCCATTCTGAATTATTGAGTTCTATAACTTCAGCCTTGAAGATAAAGCACAGAACTGATTAAAGCAAAATTTTGGGGTTTTTTGTTGATGCTATAGATTGGAAACAGTCTAGTACAGACATTCTCTTCATGTAATCCCACATCTCTCTGTCTCTCATACACACACACACACAATTAAACATACAAATGAAATTATGATATTTTTATTTTACATTTGGCATAATAACTTTGGGAAAGAAAGTAGCAGAATGGCTAATGAGATATGAAATGTCAAAAAACAGGCAGATGCAAATCAGAACCTGGAATTTGCCTGAAGCAGTAGAAACTGAACATGATTAGAGATTTAAGTCAATTTGGAATGTTATGGTACAGGATTTCATTTAGTTATTCCTTAATGATTTCTTAATTAATAAAAATCATATTAACCAGAATGAGCCTTTCCTTTAATCGAATCTGAAAGTTTGATTACTTTTGGGTTCAAGTTAAAATTTAATTTTAAGGTGGTTGTCAAAATTCTTAACTCTTAGACTGTCTCATACATTATATCAGATGCTAAAGCATACCTTAATTATGTAAGTGGTGGAAACACACAGCACAGTGCCTGACATAGTAAATGCCTATTAAATATTGTTGAATAATGTAATAGTTAAATAACATAAAATCCTTGCCAACAAATGGAAAAAGGAAGTAGAACCTTTGCTTTTGAAGGAAAAACATACTTGTTTTATATAGGAAAAAGTAATTTATTTTAAAACAATTATATCTGTTACTTATAAACAGTTCATGACATATATAATATATATTTAAATATTGTTTTACTCATTAGATTAAAATAAATGCCTTATTTCAGTTTCTTACTATATTGTGTCAGGTTTAGAATTTTTAATCTATTTGCCTACACACTAATGAGTAATTTAATTTTTCAGCTTTATTGATGTATAATTGACAAAACTGTATGATATTTGAAGTATACAATGTGACAATTCGATAAATATACACTGTGAAGTATATGACTACATATACAATGTAAAAGGCTTCCCCTGAGTTAATTAACAACCACCACCTCATATATTTACCATTTTTTGAGAATACATAAGTTTTACTCTTTCAGCACATTTCAATTATACAAATAGTCTTATCAACTATAATCTCTATGTTGTACATTAAGTACTTATCCATAATTTATCTTCTAAAGAAATGTGCATCTTTTTACCTCTCTCTGTTTCCCTCACTGCCCACCCCCTGCCCCTGTCAACTGCTTTTCTACTTCCTGTTTCCATGAGTTTATCCTCTGTGTTGTTGTTTGATTATATGCCACATACATATGAAGCCATGCAGTATTTGTCTTTCTTGCACGGCTATTTTAGTTAGCCTTCAGGTTCAATCGTGCTGTCACAAATGGAAAGATTAACTTCCTATCTGAGACTGACTAATATTCCACAGAATATACTTCACACATTCCTGACCCATTCACCCCATGAGACACTTAGATTGTTTGCATATCTTGGAATCATAACATTGCAATGTATCAAATGTAAATGTCACATTCATTGTAAATAACATTACAATGAACGTGACAGTACATGTGTCTCTTCCAGACAATGGTTTCATTTCCTTCAGATGTGTACCCAGAAATGTGAGCACTAGATCACATGGTAGTTCTACTTTTAACTTCTTGAGAAAACTGTATGCTATTTTCCATAGTAGGCGTACCAATTTCCCAAAAGTGCACAATGGTTCTCTTTTCTCCACATCTTTGGCAACACTTATTATTCTTTATTTTTTTATTAATAGCTATTCTTATTGTGGTTTTGAGTGGAATTTCTCAGATGATTAGTGATATTGAGTATCTTTTCATGTTTCTTTTGGCTATCAGTATATCTTCTTTGGAAAACTGTATGTTTAGACCCTTTGCCTATTTTTCAGTTGCATTTTTACTTGCTATTGAGTTGTATGAGTTTTTTATATATTATATAGTTTTATACTAACTGTTTATGAGATACGCAGGGTGGGCAAAAGTAGGTTTATAGTTGTCTGTATAGAAAATAATACAATAACTTATAAAATAATACAAGTATAACTCTGTGTTTTGCATACTCATAACTATGAACCTACTTATGCGTCGCCCTATTTTCAAATACTTTCTCTCATTTGGTAAGTTTCCTCTTCATTTTGTCAATGGTTTCCTTTATAGTGCAGAAGATTCTTAATTTGAAGTAGTCCCACTTGTTTTGTTTTTGTTTTTGTTTTTGTTTTACCATTTATGGTCTTATACTCAAGTTTTTCATCCACTTTGCACTAGATTTTTGTGTATGGTGATAGCTGTTTAGGTTTTTTTAAAAGAATTTATCTATTAATTTTCGGAGAGATGGGAAGAGAGCGAGAGAAACATCTATGTGTGAGTGATACATAGACTTGTTGCTTCTCCCACACCCCTGACAGGTGACCTAGTCAGCAACTCAGGCATGTGCCCTGACCAGCAATCAAATGAATGACTTTTTGATTTGTAGGGTGAGGCTCTATCCACTGAGCCACACCAGCCAGGGTCATGTTCATTTTTTTTGTATTTGGGTATTCAATTTTTCCTACACCATTTATTGACAAGGACTTCCTTTGCCCATTGTATATCACTGGCTAGTTTTTGTCAAAAAATTAATTGAGCATATATGTGAGGATTTTTTTCTGGGCCTTCTATTCTGTTCCACTGACCTATGTGTTTTGTTTTTATACCAATAACATACTGTTTTAATTACAGTAGCTTTGTAATATAGTTTGAAATTAAGAACCATTTGTTCTTTCTCAAGATCACTTTGGCTGTTTTGGGTCTTTTATGGTTTCATACAAATTTTAGGATTGTTTATTTTTGTGAAAAATATTGTTGAATTGTTGATACAGCTTACATGGAATCTAGAGTGCTTTGGGTAATGTGGACATTTTAACAATATTATTTTTTCCAATTCATTAGTACAGAATATTTTTCAATTTATTTGTGTCTTTGCAAGTTTTTCCATCAATGTCTTACAGTTTTCAGTGTACAGGTCTTTTCACTGCGTGGTTAAAATTATTCCTATGTATTTTATTCTTGGTATAATTATAAATGGGATTATTTTCTTAATTTCTCTTTGTGACAATTCATTGTCAGTGTGTAAAAATGCAACTGATTTTCTTATGTTTTGCTTTTGTATTCTGCAACTTTACTAACTTTGTTTATTAGTTCTAACAGATTTTTTTGTGGAGCCTTAAATTTTTCTGTGTATAATCTCATGCCATTTGCAAATAGTTACAGTTTTAGTTTTTCTTTGGAACTTGGATGCCTTTTATTCCTTTTTGCTTGCCTAATTGCTTTGGCTAAGACTTTTTGTACTATTTTGAATAAAATGGACAAAGAGTGGGCACCCTTGACTTGCTTGTGATTTTAGAGGAAAAGCTTTCAGCACTCACTACTGAGTGAAATGTTAGCTGTGGGCTTGTCGTATGTGTTATTTACTTGCTATTCATTTGCTCATTCATTTATTTACTTATTATTCTTGCTTGAGGACAAGCTTATTGATTTTTAGAGAGAAGGGAAGGGAGGGAGAGAGAGGGTAAGAAATGTTGATGTGAGAGAGAAACATCAACTGGTTGCTTCTCGTACATGCCCTGACTGGGGACCAAACCCACAACCCAGTCATGTCCCCTGACTGGGAATTGAACCCAGAACCTTGCACTTCACAGGACACTCCAACCAGCTGAGTCATACCAGCCAGGACCATAAGTGGCTTTTATTATGTTTAGGTATATTTCCTCTATAACCCACATTGTTGAGGTTGTTGTTTTTAAACATATAAGGATGTTGAAATTTGTCATATGCTTTTCTGCATCTATTTAAATGATTATATGGTTTTATTTCTCATGTTGTTAACATGACATATTACATTTACTGATTTTCACATGTTGAGCCATCTTTGTGTACCTGAAATAAATCTCACTTGATCATTGTGTATGATCTTTTTAAAGTTCTGTTTATTTTAGTTTGCTAATATTTTTTGAGGATTTTTGCATTTATGCTGATCTGAGATATCGACCTATATATTTTTCTTACTGTGTCTTTTTCTAGCTTTGATTTCAAAGTAACTTTTTTCTCATAAAAGGATTCCAGAATTGTTTCTACATTATATATTTTTGCAATAATTTTAGAAGCATTAATATTAATTATTGTTTAATATTAATTAATGTTCAGTAATATTAACTGGTGAAGCCATCTGATCCTAGAGTTCTCCTTATTTAAAAATTTGTGGTTACTGGTCTATTCACAGATTTTATTTCTTCATGATTTTTTCTTGGTAGGTCATATATTTCTGTGAACTTAATCCATTACTTCTAAGTTTTTCTATTTAGTTACATACAGCTATTTATATAGTATCTCATGATTTTGAAAAATTTGTGTGGTATCATTTTTAATGTCTCATCTTTCATTTCTAATTATACTTATTAGAACCCTCTTTTTTATCTTGGTAAATCTATATACAGGTTTGTCTATTTTATACTTTACGAAAAACAGCCATTAGATTTATTGCTCTTTTTTATTTTCTTTTTAGTCTGTATTTTATTTAATCTGCTCTCATCTTCAATATTTCCTTCTTTCTTCAAATTTTGGTCTTAGTTTGTTCTTTTTCTAGTTTGATGAGGTGTAAAGTTAGGTTATTTATTTGAGATTTTTTAAATGTAAAATTTCCTTTTAAGACTGATTTTTCTGCAGCCCATACATTTTAATATGTTGTATTTCTATTTTCATTTGTTTTAAAATATATTTTTTAAATTTCTCTTTAGATTTCCTCTTTGGCTCATTGGTTGTTCAGGAGCATGTTGAGTATTCTTTTGTACTTGTGAATTTTCTAGATTTCTTCTTGAAACTGATCTCTAGTTTCACTCTACCTTAGTAGAAAAGATACTTAATATGATTTCAACAGTAAAGTTTATGATGATTTATTTGTGGTCTAAGAAATGATCTCTCCTGGAGAACTTTTCACGTGAACTTGACAAGAATGTGTATTCTGCTGCTGTTGAACATCATGGCCTGTATATTCCATCATGTTGACTTGCATATAGATCTGACATGTATTTTAAGTCCAATGTTTCCTTATTGGTTTTCTGACTAGATTATCTATCCATTTTTGAAAATGGGGCATTGAAATTCTCTACTGTTTTGTATTTTTGTCTGTTTTTCCCTTTGATCTGTTAATATTTGTTTTATATATTTAGTTTATCTGGTATGAGTAATTTAAATATAGGTCTTTCATGGTATTAATTCAATGTTTCTAAAGTTCTTTTTCCTAAGTTATTCATTTGTGTGTTTTAAATAAAGTGAAATAATTGCCACGAAGCTTTAAGACTAACTCATTTCCCTGCCCAGGTGGCTCCTCTGGCTAGAGTGTCACTCTGAACACCAAAGTGTTGTGGGTTCTATCCCTGGTCAGGGCACATACCTGGGTTGGGGGTTCTAGCTCCAGCTTGGGTGTGAATGGAGGCAAACAATTGATGTTTCTATCCCACATTAATGTCTGTCTGTCTGTCTGTCTGTCTCTCTCTCTCTCTCTCTCCATTGCTCTCTAAAATAAATAAGCATATCCTAGGGTGAGGATTTAAGAGGAGATATTTTAAAAATACTCACTGGTTATATTTTCAGATATATAAATTATTTTTATATCAGTTTTCCTGAAATAATGATGTAGTATTGAAGTATGTACAAATAAGTATAATTTTAATGATAAAACATAGACTTTAATAAAAAAACAATACTTCTTAAACTCACATTAAAAGTTTAATAACTGGCCAAGATGGAGGCATAGGTGGAAATACTGTGCCTCCTCGCACAACCAAAATTAAGAACAACAAAGATTTAGAAACAAAAACACAACCAGAACAGACAGAAAATTGAACTGTACAGAAGTCTGACAACCATTCATCCAGACCGGTAAGAGGGGCAGAGTCGCTGGCCAGCGTAGAGGGGTCGTGATAGGAAAAAGTGGTGGCTGGCAGACCCGGGCATGCAGGCGGGCACACAGGCAGCACGGGCCTAGCAGACCCCAGGCTCGGGGAGGAGACAAGCAGACCCAGTGAGGCATGCAAGGTGGCTGGCTGACCGTGGCCACACATTTACAAGACACACAAGGCAAAGATAAACAAGGCAAAAACAGGCAGCGAGGCACACCATGCAACCCAGGCCCCCAGTGCCAAGAAATAAAGCCTAAAAGCACCGATTGAAAATGCTTGTGGGGGCTTAGGTGCCAGGAGAGACTCCCGGCCTCACAGGAGAGTTTGTTGGAGAAACCCACAGAGTCCTAGAACATACACAAGCCCACCCGCAGGTGAATCAACACCAGAAAGACCCAGTTTGCTTGTGGAAAGTGGTGGAGGGGACTGAAATACCAGTGGAGCAAGTGCCATTGCTCCCTCTCTGACCCTGCCCCCACATACAACATCACAACCTAGCAACTGGGTTACCCTGCCCTGGTGAACACCTAAGACCCTGCCCCTCATATGTAACAGGGGCGACCAGACCAAAAAATTATGATTCAAACCAAAGAATAAGTCAAAGCCCCAGAGGCAATACTTTTAAATGACCAAGAGATAGCCAACTTATCAGATGCATAGTTCAAAACACTGGTGATCAGGATGCTCACAGAATTGGTTGATTTTGGTCACAAATTAGATGAAAAAATGAAGGCTACACTAAGTGAAATGAATGAAAATGCACAGGAAACCAATAGTGATGGAAAGAAAACTGGGAAACAAATCAATGGAGTGGACAACAAGGAAGAAAGAAACTACCAAACAGAAAAGAATGAAGAAACAATAATTCAAAAAAAAAAATGAGGAGAGGCTTATGAACCTCCAGGACATCTTTAAATGTTCCAACATCCAAATTATAGAGGTACCAGAAAAGGAAGAGAAAGAGCAACAAGTGGAAAACTTACTGAACAAATAATAAAGGAGAACGTTCCCAATCTGGTAAAGGAAATAGACTTCTAGGAAGTCCAGGAAGCTCAGAGAGTCCTCCCCAAAGAAGTTGGACCTAAGGAGGAACACACCAAAGCACATCACAATTACATTAGCCAAAATTAAAATGAAGGAGAGAATTCTGGAAGCAGCAAGAGATGAGGGGACAGTCACTTACAAAGGAGTTCCCATCAGACTGTCAGCTGATTTCTCAAAAGAGACCTTCCAGGCAAGAAGGGACTGGCAAGAAGTATTCCAAGTCATGAAATGCAAGGACCTACATCCAAGATTGCTCTGTCCAGCAAAGCTTTCATTTAGAATGGAAGGGCAGATAAAGTGCTTCTTAGATAAGGTCAAGTTCAAGAAGTTCACCATCACTAAGCCCTTATTATATGAAATGTTAAAGGGACTTATCTAAGAAAAAGAAGATAAAAATATGAACAATGAAAGGACAGCAAATTCATAGTTATTAACAACCACACCTAAAACCAAAGCAAACTAAGTGGACAGCTAGAACAGGAGCAGAGCCACAGAAATGATGATCACATGGAGGGTTAACAACAGGAGAATGGAAGGAGGAG
>PVKM010023969.1:0-20827 GCA_004027735.1 Carollia perspicillata
ACTGCCCAGTCTTGCCTAGTTTATCTGCACGCGAATATGTGTCCACAGTTGGCTAACTGCCCTGTGTGCCCTGCGTGCTCCGCTCCTCTCCTCCCTGCGTCTGGGGTCTGCAAGCTCCACGCCACCTAGGGCCGCCCGGAGCTCCCGAGCCTGGCAGCCACCTCGTTTTCCTGCTGCTTTCTCTCTCCGCCGCCTGCCGACTCCGCCCCTCTTACCGGTTGGGTTGAATGGCCGTGGACTTCCGCATTTCAATTTTCTGTGTTCTGGTTGTGTTATTGTTTATAAATATTTGTTGTCCTTAATCTTGGTTGTGAGAGGAGGCACAGTGCTTCCACCTACGCCTCCATCTTGGCCGGAAGTCAAAAATTTTTTTCTTAAAAAGAACTCCTTAATTGCGCAGACCCTGTGTTAAGAGGGGAAATAGTATTTTTCACTTACAGATCCATTTAAATGTTTGTTTTCCTATATACTTTATATATACTTACATATTTTTAAAGAAATCCTAAAGCAAAGCACATGTTTTGCATTGTCATTTTAGAGCACAGTAGAATACATATCTGTTGCAGCACTATCCAAAATATTTGCTGTAGCAGCAACGTACCCGTACCAAGTTGTGAGAGCTCGTCTTCAGGATCAGCATATGTCTTACGAGGGTGTATTGGATGTAATCGCGAGGACATGGAGGTGAGAGCATGTGGCGTGTCAAAATGGCTTTTAGGAGGCACCTTCAAGTCTTCAAAAGTCTAGGCGACACTGGTTGTATAGCAAAGGCCAGTGCGCTGGGATGAAAACATGGCTGGTAGCCCCTGCTTTCCCATTTCCCACATAGAGGAGCATGGACTGTCCCTCCCTAAGGCTCAATTTCTAAAATTAGAATGACTGGGCTGACAGGGTTGTTTTAAAAATCAAATGACATATGTGAAAGTGCTTTGACAAATTAATAAAACAAAATTTAGATGTTAAAAAATATTTGAATGGCCTTGAATATAGGAAGTCACAAAAGACCTGGTTTAATACAATTAAGAAGGCGCCACACCTGCTGGGGCACCATAACTTTCGCAAGTATAGCAGGTCCTGGAACAACATCATTTCATTGTAACGTTAATGAGATGCCCTAGGACCTTAACTCTCATTTGTGTCAGTTAGCCTGTGGTAGAATTGGTTTTGTTGTATGTCATTTCACTTGAGTCGAAGAACCTATTGACTACATTAAACGAAAACTTACTGCACTAGTCTTCACATTTGGGGAAAATGTGTGTTCATTAGCACCCCCATATTTATCTTTAATTCTGAAAGGCCAGAGCAGAATATTTAGAATGTTTAAATTTAGTTCAATTTAGTAAATACGTATCAGTAACCCACGTGACAAGTTCCAAGGCCATCTTTCTGTTCTAGGCATTAAAGAAATAAAATATTATTTTGGCATGTGCTGTATTTAGTGTTGTCTCGCATTTGTATGAAATATGAGGCATTTAATGCATGCATTAGATCAGTTAATAGTCTTGCACGTTTATACATGTAAAGGCATTTGAAAGATGGCTGCATTAAAGCACTTTTCAGTTCAGTTTTGAGGTGTCCCTACCCAGGACATTGAAAACAGGGAGGTTTGTTTTCACAGTGAGGTTTGACTGCTGGCTCCATGCCCTATGTCAGTTAAACTTTCGTATCTTCAGCCTAGCTATACAGGAAATTAAACATCTATCTATTTTTCTCTCTAAAGGAAAGAAGGCATCGGTGGATTTTACAAAGGAATTGCTCCCAATTTGATCAGAGTGACTCCAGCCTGCTGTATTACCTTTGTGGTATATGAAAATGTGTCACACTTTTTAGTTAACCTTAGGGAAGAGAAAAAGTAATCTAAAGAAGTCCAGCACAGCTGCCCAAGGCACCACATGCTCTTTTGTGTTTGAAATGTAAAACTCAGAAGAATGCTACATGGTAACATGGCTCATAATCAGAATCGGTCTATGATCATTAGAAGTCAGAAAGCTGCTAAGTCTTCACAATGTCTTTCTGTTTTTTGCCTCCCCCTGTAAATGGGACTTGGCTACCTCTGCCTGAACTGGCTGCCATCACCACAACAGTAAAACTGACACCAAGTGGAGAGCTTCACACGTTTCTCCATTTCATTGTTCAACTAGAAGCTAATTTGCAGCATTTGTTAAGTGGATTAGGTAAAGTGCTTCTTTTTATGAACTCATTTGCCTGGATTAGCTTTAAAATTTATCTCTGTGCAATAGCAAGAAAATGACTTCTTATAAGAATGTCATCACTGTTTTCCATGTAAATTGAACTTTTAAGGATTTGCTGGAAAAGATGTTGCCCAGATCCAGACTATTTTAGAATTGGGAAATTTTGGTGAGACAAATTTAGTTTCAATTCAGTTGGAACACACTAGAGAAATTGAGAAGTTATGTACTCCTCTGAACTTAAGAAATATCTGACATCTGTTGCAATTCCACCACTGATTTTATTTCCAGAGGTTCTTCCATAATTTAAAATGTAATACTGGATCCCGTTATTTTCTGGCATAGGTACCTAGTGCCTTTTACATTTGTAAAATCTGAACTAGAATCCAGCTGTGTCAGCCCTTACTTAACACATTTGTCTATAAATCATATACTGGAATTGCAAATAGACCCCCTTAGGCAGATACCAGGATGAATGTTTGTTGACAGACAGCATGGAGCTGAGAAACTTCAGGTTCGTACTTCAGCTTTCAAACACATGGGTCCAGATCCCACATAAGTGACTCATCGACATTGGCTATTCAAATTCAGCTTCTAATGCACATTAATTAATGGCCATTATTGGTTTTACTTTTATGAGTCATTGTAAATACAAAGTTCTGCCCCAAAGGGATGCCAGAATAATGCTAATATTTTTATTTATCATAAAAGTCTATCACTGCTATTGCACTACCATCTATTTGTTGTAAATAAAACGTGATTTTCAAGGCCATATTTAAATAGTTCTTTGAAAATAGGTATATTTTTTATATTTTGAAATGGCATTGTTTTAAAAATAAGGTGAAATGATAAGTACCTAATTATATTTACTATAGTTTCTTGTAACATGTGCAGGAATACTTTATGAATAACATGTGATGTATTTTTTCATACTTCTGGATTATACTATCATTCATATGAAATCTTGATTCTCTTTCACTATATGGAAAGTCACTATGTGTGGTTGATATCTTGAAGTTGAGAATTAGTGTCATTATTTGAATGCCTGTGTACCCCAAATTAATAAAACATAATTTCTATCCTTTAAGAGCATGCAAGCTTACAGAATAAACAAGTAAACATTAAATAACTATAGTTCACGAAGATTTCTACAAAGCTCTGTAAGAATTCTGAGAAAAGAACTCATTTCACTTCTGCAACAAATAGTTGCTAAGCTCCTGTCCTGTGCCAAGCATAGGGTGTGTTACCAAGTATCGAGGGGATGGCAGTAAAGGAGCTAGACAACATTCCTGCCCTCAGGGAACTTCCATTTTAGTGTGACAGAAAACATACAAATATAAACATCATATAATTCCAAACATTAAAAAAAAAGCAGGCTTGTGAATAGTATTGCTATGCTAGGTAAATGGTTGGGGTCAGGAAAGGTGTTTCGGGGGAGGTAATATTTGAAACATTTTGACATAAGTGAGGAAGTAAGCCACAGTGAGATAGAGGAAACACTGAAAGAATAGGAAGTACAAAGGCCCTGAGGTAGGAATTAACTTGGCTGCAGTGGATGCCTGGCCAGAGGAGACTGGACGAGTGGCCATTACAGTATGGTGAGAAGAATGCAGGTTAGCAAGCCAGACTGGCTTCAGATTTCAGCTTTCCCATTTTCTGCTTGAGCTTAAGCCAGTCACTACCTGTTTGCCTCAAGTTTTCTCATCTGTGAGATGATGTGTTCGATCAGTTGCTTGGTAGCAACTCCTGAGACGGGGATCCTTGGGCATGTAACATTTATTGAGGGAGTGCTCTTGGGAGAAATCGGTAATGGAGTAAAGAAAACAGGGTCCAGTAGGGGAAGGAGAGGTTTCCAGGGTCAGCCTCAGCCTGACTCTACAGTGTACTCTACGTATGGATGGGACCACCTAGGTTGTGCTGCACAGAGGTGTGGGGCGGAGCCATTACTACCTGCTATGGGGATGAGCTGTCAGCTGAGGGCAGTCCTCCAAATGAGGTCTGAGCCATTAGCAGCCAGCACCTGCTGCTGCTGCTGCTGGGTTGTGGGTGCACTAGCCCTATAAAAGGAATCTGGGTGGGTCATCAACAGAATTTGCTACAAGTCAGTATATTAAAAGTACGTAGGTATAGGATTACTGGTGGGATTCAATGCACAAATCCAAGTAAAGTGCTTAGCATAGTCTGAGTTGGTAAACATTAGCAGGGGTCAGTCTTGGGTTTAGATTGCGGAAGAGGTCATTCTGTGATTGTGTGGAGAAAGGAGACGGGCAAGAAGCAGGATACTAGTTAGGAAGCTAGCGGCACTGTGGGCCCAGTTGATGTTGGAAGTAGTTTATAGCCTGAGGGGAACTAGAACAGGGTTCACAGGTGGGAAACATTGAAGCTTTGAAATATCTTGAAGGAAGACATTTCAAAGGGAACCTTGGAATGCTGGGGAAAAGGCACAGGTGACATGTCTTGAGCAGTGAGTTGACAATGAAATGGAAGACAAAGCTGAAAGATTGGGACTAGATAGAATGAGACCTCTGGGAGCTTCACTAACCTGTTTGGGTGTTTTGATGGGTAAAGCAGTGAGAGGAATTAATGGAACAGAGAGAGGTGGCTACATGTTTGGGGCGACAAAGGAAGACCAATCAGATAGGAACAGCACACTTAGAAGGGGTTGTCAGCCACGTAAATATTTCTGGGAGTCTAGGAAGGAGGAGAAGTGGGGCAGGATGGCAAAGGGAAAATGAGAACATGACTGTAGGGAGAATGTCTGAAGATACAAGATACAGGCAGAACAAAAACACTAGCGGGAGTTTAACGTGGTGGGACAAACATGACCCGATGATCCAAGACCATGATGGGTGCCATGCCTTGTGAAGAGAAGGTGTTATGTTTGGGTGCACTTTACAGTCTGGCAATTTTAGAAAGTCATGTTTTTTTAAACACACTAAAAAAAGGGATATCAACTAAGAGGTATGTTAGAATTCATGAGGCACCAGAGAAAAACTTTTTTTGGCTATGGACCCTTTACCAAATATAAAATCATCCAGATAAAGTATGTATTACCACTTACATAACAAAGTCTTTTTAGTGATTATAAAATTATTATGGAAATAAAATACTGGGAAATGATTTATCTAACCTTTATGTCTGTTTTCTAAAAATGTGTCAGGTAACAGAGAATGTATGTGAGGTAAGCAGGGTTAAAGTCTTAAATTTCTTTCTAATTGAGTAAATAGAAAATAGACTCTGGAAGTATTGTACCTATAATGAATACCTGTTCTTACCTGCCCAGCATCTATTTCTCCTCCTTCTAGTGGCCTGAATGTCTCTGCAGAATCTACCCTCTCCCTCCATTCTCACATTTGTGATTCAGATGGAACGGGCCTCCCCTGCCCGGCGGAAGGCCCTGATTAGCAGCGCCGACCTGCGTGTGCCGTCTCTGATCATAAGGAATGGTTTGGAATTGACACAAACCATTCCAGCCAGGCTGACTCAGAGACGTTACTTTCTGAGTATACTGACATAGATTCTCTCTTTGCTGTTTCCTGAATGACGATTCATGTAACTCGCAGAGCTCCTCAAATCCAATTTAGGATCATAAATCGGGGGAATGTGTCCAAAATGGAGTCAACACCAAGGAAATGACAGTAAGAAGTTAAAAAAGAAAAAAAATTAGGTCCTACTTCAAGCTGGGAGAAGAAAAGTAAAACACTTTCTTTTTCAGATAAGCGTAAGATTAAACTGTCTAGAAAAGGACTTCTGAAAAAAAAATCATAAGTCACATTATATGAGATTCTGGGTCAATTCTCATCCCTAGCACATGGATGGACCTCTGCATTTCCAACTGGGTGGACCATTAATTTTCCTTTATTTTGTAAGCCAGACTCAACTGGGTTTTTCTGTTACTCATTGCAACTGAAAGCTTCCTACACGACACAGAATCTAAGACCCTAGAGTCTGTCACTTTCCCATCATCTGGCATGGTGCTGGTGAACTCCTGTTTCTATGGAAACTGATGTTACCTTTATTAAAAGTGAGCACTTTGAGGCCCTTGTGTATGTTGTGTATGTTTTTTTAATAGTTTTCAGTTTTATAGAAAAACATTCCATTATTTAATATTTATAAAAATCAAAGATTCAGCTCACCATGAAAAGCATAAAAAAGATTAACCAGTGGACTTAGAAAAATAACTAAATCTGCTTATGGTAAAAGACCCAACTGTACAAAAGTTGGATGATTTGGCAGTGCTCCCTAGATATTTTCTGAAAACAAATATTACAGGATTGTACGTTTATATTAAATTTCAATATACCCGTATGTTAATTAAGACGTTGGGCTTGTTCTACTAAGAGCTAGAAAGTGATTAAACCAGTTCACACTCAACATGTCAAAAGAAAAAGCAACAAGCCACTTTTCAGTGATTCTCATTAACCTCTTCCCCACCCAGGGTCTAAACTAATTCAGAAGTAGACAAGAGGTAAGTGGAGCATGAAATAATGATCTTTATCAGTGATAAGGCTGAAACCAGAGAATGAGGCTTACATCTGTATAAAAGTGGACTTCCTTATATAAAGTACCAGAATCATACAGACATACCCATCCAGCCACAGACAACAATGGATCAACTATTTAACAGCCTGCCTCTTGTAAAACTTAGAGCAAGGAGGAAGGAGGCAGAATGCATGCTCTCTTATTTCCCTAGGAGAGAAGAGAAAGTACTAGTCATGCTCACTTCCTTGTCCCAAATTCACCAAGTTAATCACAGCTCTAGCAATCTAGGTATAATCAGGAGATAGAGCACAGTAAATTTAGCCAGGAGAAGCTGAAATAATTGTTAAGTTAGGGTACAGTAATACAACTACATTAAGAGAACTCTAAGTAAGTGGTACCCTAGGGCTGAGGGAGAATAATACCCAAGGAAGGACAAGCTTGGAGGAGGGCCCCGCTCTGGCACTCAGATGTCACACTGGAGAAGGTGTTGCAGACCGGTGGGTGGTGAGAAAGTGCTGGTTTGCCTGGCCAGAGCTGGTTTAGAATCATCTGCTAAGCAGGAAATGACCCTCTGGGGCACGAGCAAGGCAAGACTGGTGAGCAGGTTGCAGAGGAAGTTAGGACGTTTCTGCAGGTGCAAAGTCAGGAACAGACCTTTTCCACACAGGAGAAGCCTCAGGAGCAACCCTGTAGGGGGCTGGCAAGCTAAGATGGGTGGATGGGCATGCCAGGGAGTTTTAGCTCTGCTAAAAGCATGAGGCCAGGAGCACGTGGTGGCACTCTCAAGAAGCCTGCAGTGAGGTGATCACCAGGCCTCCCGGGGTGGGACTGCGAGGTAGCTGAGGGACTGTGCATTCTGGGTATGCAAACAGAGCAAAGCACTATCAGATGTCCACACACTCACACATACACGCACCACTGACAGATCATGAAGCAAGAGCGAGAAAAAAAGTCAGTACACTGAGACCAGGAAAAGAAGCTTCTTTCCTCCTGCAATGTCCCTCCAGTATCCTCTACTTAATGTGCTCATTCTAAAGGAGAAATGCCCAGAGTCCAGTCCATTATCCCAGAGCGGGTACTGAAGGATGAGTTTGGAGCTGATGTGAGGCTTCATTGACCCCTTTGACTACTCTGCTTCCACATGCGCCCTTCTACAAGATTTGAATTCCAGTGCAACAACAGGGCAATTAACCCTATTTAAGCCTGTCCTTCTGATAAGTGAAGTTCTTACCCTTCTCCCAAATGAGAAGACAGAAAGCCCCAACAGTCATTGAATCCACTGCCGCCTACGTTAGTTACCACTCAAATTCAGTCAAGGTCCCAGTGCATACTCTATTAATGAAAGACTGCTTTGTAAAGCTGACATCCACCCACTTTAAAAATAAAATACAAATGGGAAGGAGAGGAAAGAAGAAAATGGTTAGCAAATATAAGTAAACATATAAATAACAGAAAATATGCAAAGCTATCACAGTCCTGATTTCTGTAATTGGACACAGTTATAGTTGATTACTCTAACTTCCACCTTCAACTACCCGTTCCATATATTCCTTACCCACAGCCAGAACCCACAGCTCTGGGTTTTTACCTACCTGGTAAAGTGATCCAAACGTTTCTTCTCGAGGTGTCTGAATCCTTAATCATCCTGACTTTTTTCTGGTTCCTGTAGTTTTCCATTAACTTTTGCTGTTGGCATGGAAGTTTTAGGAGAAACCTTATAAAATGTCCAGATTTAGAATCATTTGCTCATTTAGGCAAACCAGCAAATTCTCTTCTCACCACTCAGTGCTCTGCGACTGCACCTTCTCTCACTCACATAGGGTTCTCCCACATGGCCCTCCTTGCTTCCTCCACAGCAGCAACCAGTTCCCCTTGGTAACTGGGATTGATCAGTACAGCCAACTGATTGCCCTTCTGTTTTTCACCTGTTGCTTCAGTGGTATAAGGAGAGCAAAATGACCAGGGGGTATAGTCTGTGGCAAGCAGAATTCTAAGATGGACCCCCGATGTGCATACCCTGCATAATTTTGTCTTGTGGATTGTTGCGACCTGTAAATATGATTGGATATCACCTCCATGATTGTGTTATATGTCGAAGGAATTCTGCAGGTGCAATTAAAGTTCCCAATCAGTGAACTAAAATCCAAATGGAGATTATCATGGGTGGGTTTGACCTACCTAATTAGGCAAGTCTTTAATGCAGAAGAGTTCATTCCCTGGTCAGTTTAGAAGAAAACAGCCCTGTTGTGAAAGGAGGGTCTACACGGTAGGGACCTGAGAGCAGTCCTCCGCTAACAACAAGAAAGCAGGGACTTTCCTCCCACAGCTGTAAGGAACTGACTGCTGCTAACAACCACGTGACCTGGGGAGAGGCTCTGGACCCTCACCTGAGATCACAGCCCCCATCAGCACTGCAGTTTCAGCTGAAGTGGTGACACTCTGAGCAGAGGATACTCCCAGGTGATGGGGTAATGGTAAAACCAGTTAATTCCAAGGGCGAGTCCCATCGTTGCACAGCTTTGATGTGAAGTGAAACTTCTTGAGCAGAAGCAGTGTGTGTAGAATGCCATGACAGTGGACAAGACTTTCTGTGAGTCTGTGGATGGTAGTGCTGGCAGAATTATAGTCAGAAAAGGCACATCTGCTTCCAGAATATATGTCAATTTCCGTGAGAATGGATCTCTGCCCTTCCATGATAGAAGTCCAGTGTAAGCCAGGTAGGTGGCTGGCTTGTCCCCCTGGGAAATGGTGCCATATTTGGGACTCAAGTTGGTTCCTACTCAACAGTAGGAACCACAGTATTTTTTGTTCCCACCCCAAATATCTTTAATCCCAGTCTCTACTTGTCAAAAAATTGACCCATCTTGGTTAACTTTCACCTGTCTTCAACATTTTTTTATCTGGACTCCCTCTCACTCATTTGTCATTTCCAGATTGTTTTGAAGCACATGCCAGATATCAATATCACTTGATCTTTAATATTGCAGTATCTCTAAAAGATGAGCACTATTTAAAAATAACCACAAAACCACCATCACACTTAAAAATACATAATTACTCAATATCAAATATCTAATGTTCAAATGTCTTCAACTATCTTAAGCATCTAAATCAAGTTCGAACATTGAAATGGGTTGATATGATATGAAATCTCTTTTACTGCACATATTTTTTTCCTCTTTCTGTTTTCTTGCAGTTTGTTGAAGATATCAAGCTGTCTTTTGAGTCTCCCAATCTGGATTTGCTGATTATAACCCTGTCATGTCAATGAACATTTTCTTCTATCCTCTGTATTTCCTAAAATTTAATGGTTATATCTAGCAGCTAAATCAGACCCAGGTTTGATTGTTCCTTGGCAAAACTACTTTTTGGGCAGTATTATCTACTCTCATTAGGAAACATACAGCTTGGATTTTCTTTCTGAAATGTTATCACTCATTGATGATCACTACTAGACCCCTTAATTCATGAGGGATGTCTACATACACACGCGCTTCTATAAGGAAAAATTCCCCTTCATCAGTTTGGTTACCCAGAAATATAGTTCACATAGAGGAAGCAGAGTAAATGCTGGGTTTTTTATGTATTAATACCAATTTTCGAAGTAACAATTTCATTTACTGGTGTCTTCTAAGTTGACCAATGAATTCTATGTTAATATCATTATGAACTCATGCATTTAAACACAGTTGGTGTGTTTCAAACCATTGCAGTTATTATCTTTATTCATGCTTAAATTGTACCATCTTTGCCAGTGGGAACCAATTTGAGTTGCCTCGTAGATCCTTTTGAGTTGTCTTTGACAGCTGCTTTGTTTCCCAGTAATGCCAAGATGATCTGGGCCTATGAAGTACATTTCCTGCCCAGGGCTGCCACGTCCCCCATTAATTCACGGAGCCTCGGTTCCTTTGAGCAGGAAATGGTACACAGAAATCACAATCTGAGCAGTACTTCATCGGTCACTGTTCTAGGCTTTTTCAGTAACAAAACTAGAGTTCGTTGTTATTGTTTTATAACTTTATGTAAGATAAAGTACTTTATGAATTTATATTGATACTTCCAGCTCAAGCACAGGATTTGCTTAACTTTATCAGTCTCATACCTGAACTTCCTTCCTCACGAATTCTTCCTGAGCAGCACCTCGACCCGAACTGAGAGCACGTCCTTTGATTGTACTGCCCCTTTCAACAACTTCCATGGCCATCAACATACAATCTTTGATGTGTTGCTATTTTTTTATATATATATCTTACCCTCCCTACCAAAAGGTAAGCAATTTGAGGCCAGAATTCACACCTTTTCTCTCTTTCTTAAATAAAGATAAAATCCTTAAGGTGTTAGTGTATTTCCTGACACATAAATTTTTTTCTTTGTATCCCTCAAAATATGAAACAGTGGTATACATATACTTTAAATTTAATATGTCATTTTAATATAAATAAATACAAAATTAGGTTTATACTCAATTGTTCAGATATAAAGTACTAGACACTCTAATTTTAGGAGGAATGAGGTTAAAGACATTGAGGTTGTTTGAAATAAGTTTTATTTCACAGATATAAAACAGTTTTGAACATTTACAACTTGTACAAAGACTAGTAGCATTTATACTTTAAAAAGTGCTATACTAAGAGAGTAGGAAAAAATAAAAAACTACCACAACATTCTAAATTATGGATTCAGGCAATGGGAATAGGAAGAAAGCATTCTATTCAACTACAAAATCCTGAAACCATCTTTGATCAAAGGAAAATGAATAATACTGGACTTAAAAACGGTGTGAAATCACACTTTGGTCTGTAAACATTTTGTTTTTCACTCAGATATGTACCTAAACATCATATAAAATGTCACTAAAATGAACCATTCAAAGGTATAGTCAAAAAGAGGTAGGGAGCGGACATAAAGAGTTTATTTGGGCAGTTCTTCGATGATGATGCGAGACACGGAATTCCATCCCGTGGAGGCGTCTCCCTTGGGGTAATCGGAACAAGTGCCCACCCAGATGGCCACGTCCACTAACCCGGCTCCGACGCCTTCGCAGAGTCCTTCCACTGCAAGACAAAGGTGAAGGGGGCATCGTTCTTCAGAAAACATCAACCTTTAGTTAAATTCTGTCACTTTAGCAAGCCAGAAAATAAATCTATTTAATGTACGGTGAATTAAAAATTCTAATACTTGATAAGTGTTTCTCTTAGCACATAAATAGTTTTAAAAGACAAACACATACCCTTTCTATGACATAAGTTTAACAGGCACTTTTCTTACAGGTTTTAACTATAAAACCAGAATGTGTTTAGTTAAAGATATGACCTAAAACAAAAAAAAAAGCAATTTATTTGACTAAACAAAGGAAGCCTACACTTCTAAAAGTCAAGACTTTGATTTGATTTTCAAGTCTTTTTTATTTTTTAAATTTTTATATACAATTCCACATGACATCATCTGTATATTGTATTGTGGGTCCACCACCCAAATTCAAGTCTCTTTTTGTCACATTTATTCCCCTTTACCCTTTCTTACTTCCCTTTTCCCCTCTTTCCCTCTTGCAATCACCATGTTGTTGTCTGTGCCTATGAGGGTTTTTCTTTTTCTGTTTAATCCCTTCACCAACTCCCACCCCTCTGGCAGCAGTTAGTGTGTTCTCTGTACTTATGAATCTGTTTGTATTTTGTTTGTTGATTTTATTTTGTTCATTAGATTCCACATATAAGTGAAATCACATATTTGTCTTTAGCTGACTGGCGTATTTCACCTAGCATAGTACTCTCCAGGTCCATCCATGCTGTTGCAAAGGTAAGATTCCCTTCTTTTTTTATGGCCAAGTAGTATTCCATTCAGGGGTGTCAAACTCATTTTCACTGGGGGCCACATCACCATGCAGTTGCTTTCAAAGGGCCAAATATAATTTTAGGACTGTATAAGTGTAACTACTTCTTAACTAGGGGCAAGGAGCTCAGCACTGCCGTCAGGTAGAAACAAGGTGTTGGGCTGGATAAAACAAGGTGGAGGGCCAGATTCGGCCCGCAGGCCTTGTGTTTGCCACCCGTGGTAGATGTACCACAACTTTGTTACCTACTCATCTACTGATGGGTGCTTGGGCTGCTTCAAAATCTTAGCTATTGTAAGTAACACTGCCATGAACACAGGGGTGCATATATTCTTTCAAATCATTGTTTTGGGGGGTTTTCCTGATATATTCCCAGAAGTTGAATCACTGGGTCATAAGGCAGCTCCATTTCTAATTTTTTGAGTAAACTCCATACTGTTTTCCATAGTGACTGCACCAATCTGCATTCTCACCAACAGTGCATGAGGGTTCCCTTTTCTTCACATCCTTACCGATACTTTTTTAATATTTATTGGTGACAACCATTCTGACAAGTGTGAGATGGTATCTCATTGTGGTTTTAATTTGCATTTCTCCGATGACCAGTGAAGTTTAGCATCTTTTCATGTGTCTATTGTCCATATCTGTATGTCCTGTTTGGAGAAGTGTTTACTCAGGTCCTCTGCCCATTTTTAAATTGGATTGTTTATTTTTTTGGTGTTGAGTTATATAACTTCTTTATAAGTCTTGGATGTCAGCCCTTTATCAGATGTATCATTGGCATACATGCTCTCGTGCAAGTCCTTTTTAAAGAAAGCCCTTTCCAACACTTGACTTGTTCACTTAATGGTATTCAAGTAGATGAACGAACTTTTGTAACATTCAAAGACATGCTAGCATAATCATTATACCCATCCCTCAACTTGGGAATCCCTTTTACACAGAATTTCCTCCCAGTGAAAAATACAAACAAACAGCTCTGCTTTTCCTCTTCTGCTATATAAATATACATATATTTTCTCAGCATCTCTGAACTTTCACATACTAAGACAAAACTTGCATTTCATTTTCACTTACATTAAAAATAAAAATTAAAACTCCCTCCAGTGGTCATTTTAACAAGCCAAAAGATAGGATGCTTTTGACATCTGTGTCATAGGAAGAAGGAACCAGAGTTTCAGAGTTTCAGATTCTTTAAGAAAACGAATCCTGACATGCACAGACTATAGGGGTGATGTCAGGTGACTGGTCAGGTTTCGTATGTGGTAGGTTACTGCCCTTTCAGCTGCGCCTCGGGGATGTGGGCCTGAAGCAATCTGATGAGGCAAGACCTTCAGAATCCAGGGACTGGCTCTGGTTCAGGCCTCTTTCAGAGTTGGGGGAACTCAGCAGCGTGCCCAGAGTCCCATTCATCTAGCATCCGCAGTGCCACGCCAGGCGAGAGTGCCCAGAAAGCCTCACGTTTTCCCGAGACCGTGCTGCCCATGGTCTGGAAAGTTGTTCACTTAAACCTACAGGACATCAGACAAGCTTGGTTCTAGCCTTAACTTCACACAGGAGAGTCAAATGGCCACGGCATGGTTTTTAACAATGGAAAAGAATACGTTCAATGAACATTTCTGCTATGATTAGATACTATTGCAGTTTATTAAGCAGCTAAAATATGTTGGATTAGAGGTTCTCAGCCTACTTCCCTCCTAGACCCAGGTAACAAGATGGCATTTTCAAACTCCCCTGGGTATGGCCATGGTGTGAAGTTATCCTCTGCTGTGCTAATATAAGTGCATTCCTTGCCCTTTTCCTCAAGAAAGAGTATCAGTGTGCAAGGGGCAATGATTTTACTACAGGGGTCACCTTCAATCCTTCTTAACATAAAAACTATTAAGAATACAAATCACTTCTGAAATTCCACCAACTGGTCACACTAAATGAGGTTTCACACTGTGGCTGGTTGACGCTATGTTAAATTATTTATAAAGTATATGTGTATATAGATCACAGTTCCTGGGCCCAAGGGCTTTTATTCTAGTGAGATATTAACACAGAGGCCTTAAAGATAATATAATAAAAAGTAAGCTATTTATATCAATGACTAGCTAACACACATCACTTCTAATCAAATTTTAATTTTATATCTAGATTTTTCTCATTTTAGAGCCTTGTTCTCTGAGGGAAAGCACATCTTCCCCTTCAGCGCGTGTATCTAAGGACCTAGTGACGAGGCCTTTCAATCTAATCAAAGAGAGGGCTGGGGAGACAGGCAGCAGGATCCGGTTTCTCTCCTCCTGAACACTGATTCTGCGGTTCTGGGCGAGACACGTTATTTGCCTGGGCCTTGCCTATGTGCAGAGAGGGGCTTAAAATATCCCCTTCGTATCTCGAGGATATTGTGGGGATTTGAGGAAGAATGCAGAAAGGTTGCCCTTGATTTCTTAGAGATAATTGGTTTGAGGGGGTTAAGCATTTGACTTTATCCGCAAAGCATGCTGTAATATAAATTCCTCTGGTTCCCAGTGAGAAGGGGGTTATGTTTTCTTTTCTCTCTGCCAATTTTAAGTACAAGAGTGAGAATTCCCTTCAAGAAACCAGAGAAGAAAGCTGACGACGCATTTCCGGGGACTCTCCGAGCGTGCGCTGTCACGGAGTGCGGCTCCACAGCCACTCGAGAAGCCCAAACAGCCAGGAGCTATTAACAGGAGCGTGTCTGGGTGATGATATTATAGGACAGTTTTTCCCCGCTCTCTACTTTTTGGTATCTTCTAAGCTTTCTTTAATGAATGAACCTTAAAACAGAATAAAATAAAACAATAATTTTTTTCTTACAGCTTAAATGACCACTGGTTTAATTGAATGTCTTTGCTCTCATACTAGGTAGGAACAAACCGAGAATACAGGAACAGTATAGAGATGTTCTCTTTTATGAATTCAGCAGGCTGTATCTCCTCTTTTAAACGAGAAGGCAGAGAAATCGGTCTCCACATCAATCTAAGCTAGAGGTTCTCAAGCTTGGCCAGACATGATAGTAGCCAGGAAAGAGTTTGGAAGTCCCACCGCCGAGGCTGCACCCTAGCCTCCCTGAGCTAGACTCCCCGGGGTGGGGGGGCTCTGCAGGCACAGGGAGGTTTTCCAGTTCCCCAGCTGAGCCCAGCGTGCAGCCAAGGCTGAAAACCACTGCTCTATGGTGTGATTGGTGCAGTTTTGCCATTTCATCTAACTCAGTGACTTTCAACCATGGGGAACTTAAAAAAAAAATACAGTATTACCCCAGAGATCCTGATTCACTGAGTCAGAGAAAGGACCCAGGCATCTGCACGTTTTTTAAAAGATCCAGTTCAAGAAATTCTTAAATGCAACCCGGGTGGAGCATCACGGGCTAACAACTTGCTCTCCTAGTGACCTGACATGACAGTGGACTCAAAACTAATCTTCGGTCTCTCACGATCTGAGACTCATTCCGCAAGATGTCACTGTTCTACTTACCAGAAGAAGTGCGATGGATGTTAATTGTTGAATTTAGTTCAGGGCTTCCTTGGTCCAGGTAAATTATGGCTTCGATGGGAAGAGGCCCCGAACACTCAGCTCCGTTGAAGGTGAAATACCAGCGCTGACAGCAGGCGCTCCTGCACTTCAGCCGCAGGGAGCCGCTGAACAGAACCCGCAGGGCGCTGTTGGAGCGCATCTTCGTGAAGGTGCACTCCTGCCACCGACAGGGAAACGCGGCTCAGCGGGCCTTGTCTCTTTCATGACAGAGATGCTTTCCCCCTGTTTTGTGAATTTTAACTTTCTTTTACCCCAACCCACATTTAAAAAGCTTCCCTCTACCAGAGGGAAAAGGATTTTCTGCTAGACAGAGAAGTGAGTCTGACATTAGGAACTCTAAAAAAAATCAAATCATGGCATTCTTAGAATTATTCACGCCACTGAAGGTATCTTTCAGTTTTACCAAAAGAGATGGTCTTCAGTATTTGGAACAAATCCACTTATATGCTTATCTTTTTTTTCTATCTGCAAAATGTTTCCTGAGCCCTATGTGCTGGGAGCTACAGATACAGCAGTAAACAAAACAGATGCGCTGTCTGCATGGAACTCGCATTCCAGATGAGGACTGTCCATGTATGTTTAGTCTTCACAGATTTTGATTGGATCAGCCGCGCACAGTACCAGGGGTTCAAGCATGGGTGGGGTTCTTAGTCTTTACCCATGTGACACAATTATAAGGCCCAGGTCTCCTCTTCTTTTTTCTCTAACTGGTCTGCAAACTTTACCTGCCAGTTGGGTCATGGTCCTACTGTCTTTTACTTGCAGCCGGCTCCAGACCCACTATGAGCACTGCTAAAAGGACTTTGAAAATACGAGAATAACTCAGAGTCCATAGGGATAGCTTTTAGCTAGAACTCAGCAACTTTGGATGAACCATAAATAAGCAACAAGTCTATCGGTGTCAGACATTTGAAGACGTAGGCAGTATTTCCACAAAATGCTTTCTAAGAAATCACAAATAAAAGTAGAAGTGATCACAGGCACAAAAACTATGGAACAATTTTTGTGGAAATTCTATCACATAAAAATCAAACCAGGACAGCCACAAATGTTTTATAGATAACAGAGCAAACATCAAAGAGCAGAGATAAAAATTGGGGGTAAGACACATAAGATTAAAATCGTAGAGTTTTATGAAAATAAAATATTTCTTGTTTGCCTGGTGATGGTAGTGGTTAATGTCAGAAGAAATACATTGTGGATATGGAGCCATGTATAGAGTTGGTCAGTGAGGACAGAAAGGCTTAGGAACAGTACCAGCTTCAACTCTATGACGTCCCAGTAGACTTGCCAATCACCTTTGAAGCGATCACTGATCAAAGCAACTGAGTAAGTTGCCAATACTGCATTGCCAGCCAGGCTATCTCGAGTAACTCGCCCCCTAAGGGTTGCAGAATAGTGTCAGATGGTCGCTGTAGCGCATTGCTGGCTATTCCACTTCTCTTAGGCAGAGCAGCTTTGGGCTAGGCCAGCTCCCCAGGAAAAGGACAAATACCGCCAGACTTGCCGCTTCCAGATGGTTCCTATCAGGTGGTAATGTCTTTGAAATGTCTTCCCACCTTTATGTCTGGAGCCACAGCAGAGTTTTTTAGGCTAATTTAAATTTACTTTAGGATAAGATTGGACAGTTGCTCACTGTCCAGTCTTGTGGACTCACATGCCCTCCTTTTCATTTGCATTGAAAACAAGTAAGTATATGAGGTATTCGGGTTAAAATAATACAGTGATTTATTTGTCTTAGAAATATCTTTATAGCATTAACTGAAAGGTTATCAATTTTTTTCTCATTAAGTTAAAGTCACATTACCTGCTCCTTAATTTTTTAAGTCTTTTGGTAAAAATAAAATCTCACCTAAAATTAACACTCAACTATGAAAACCCTTAAGTTTTGCTTCAACTTAAAATAAATCAGATTTCACTTACCGCGATTTTCCCAAGATCGATGCCATAATTCAGTGCATTCCAGGAACACTGCTTGTAGTTAGGTGTCCAGGACTCCTCAAAGGTTTCCCTCAGGCATTCCCCCTTTTCTCCTTTGAATCCATCCCGACCTGGGATCCCAGGGGTACCAGGAATGCCATTGGCCCCAGGGCTCCCGTCTCGACCAGGCACCCCAGCAGGCCCTTGTAAGCACATTCCATTATACTGCAGTGGGAAAAGGAAAGGGAGAGAAATTCTCACCACTTAACATTCAAAGACTCTGACCTGATTGTAATTGCATTCATTTTGAGCCCTTGGAGGCAAGAATCCTTTCAAACCACTAGCTCATGTTCTAGATGAGTTATTACAGAGAACTGATTTTAAAATTATTGCTAAAATACTGTGATTTCTTTCCTATTCTTTTAATTGCAGACTTCACACTTTTTATGTGGAGGACACATCACTAGGGTACACTGGTGCTTCTCCCTGAGAAGCAGTCAATACTTCTCCCTGAGTAGCAGTCAATGACTTTATTGCAAGTGACTACTTGTCTTCAATAGGGTGGCAGTGACACCAAACATCTCGAGTGCTAGGAGTCTCTGTTCTTCTGGGCCGGGAGGGGCAGCAGCAGTATCATGTAGAAGTGAAAAGCAGAGACTCTAGAGCCAGGTTCTCTGGATTTCAATCCTGACTCCACCGCCAGTAGCTGTGTGAGACGGAGCAAGCTGCTCAGCATGCCAGTGCCTCCTTCCTTGTCTGCCCAATGGGGAAAACACTGCATGTGCCAGCCATGACTACTCCTATCATTCCCCAAGTGCATGAACCCTGGGCAAACGACCCTGGGCCAGTGTGTCCACTCCCTTGGGTGGTCCTTACCAGGGAGAAGACAGTAAAGCTACACACATCACTGTAGTTAGTTAGATCAGTGGAAAAGGTGATATTTTGATTCCCATCTGTCTAATTCCTTGTTTGATCCACTTATTAGAGCCTTCAAATCCCAGATCTAGTCCACTTAAAATTTTGTTTTAACATTCTTCCATTTGTGTAGATGTTCACAATCTAGTATTCTATATAAGTATATTATCAGTCTACATAAGTATACTGTCCAATCAGAATAAAAACAAGGTTCCTTATATATCAAAATAACTTCAAAGCTTATCTTTTAAGTTCACCATCTGGGAATAGACATGGTCATGTTATAAAATCCAATAATGATGCCACTTAGGGAGGACCCTATGTCTGTAATGTTTGCCGATCAATTTGCTTTTCACATCACCACTTTGATCTTTGTTTTGAGAAATGCTTTTTGTGACTTTGACCACTGCTATTTTCCTGATTGTTAGGGGGGAAAGGACAGTGCTATTTATTGTCTGACAGTAAGAAAAGCAACAAAACTGCCAAAGTATTAGAAGACCTGTTAAAGTATAAAGTATTCTAAAACAGTCTAGTTCATTTTAGACTTAATTTTTCATTTTAGCAATTTCATTCACTCACACTACTAGATCAGGCAATGTTTGGACATAGAGTTCAAGTGGAAAAGGAGAAACAGTAACACTGATGGCATTCTCGGATTTCTTCATGATTATTCCCATCAGGACAAGATGCTACACAGAGTTGTATTTTCCTGTGTATGTATCAGTAGGTCTCAGCTGGGGCCACTTTTTCCCCCAGAGGACACTGGCAATGTCTGGAGACATTTTTGGGTGTCACAACTTGGGAGGCAGAATGGCTCTTAGCATCCAGGGAGCACAGGCTCAGGATGCTGCTAAACATGCTACAACGCACAGGACAGTCCTGACAACAAAGAATTACCTAGCCCAAAACGTCTACAGTGCCATGGATGAGAATTTTTATTCACCTTTTAATCTAAAAGGCCCCATAATTTTACCGAATTTGGTTTCACAGATATTCCATCTGCTTCTTTCACTTTAAAATGCTAAGTCAGCACATGTTTTGGAACCTACCAGATAGGGGTAAAATATGTAACTGTCTGAGGAATGAACCCCCTCTTTCTTTCACTGGCCACCAGGGGGCAGAGCCAGCTGGAAGCTTGAAAGAAATGCTTTGAAAGGTCTGTACAAAGAAGTTGCTTTATAGAATCTGTTGAAACTTTTTTAATGACTATGTGGACTTTTTCCTCCCAGCAAAACCAAATCCAAGCTCCAGGACGCACCTGAGCCTGGTTATGGTAAGCTTTGCCAAGTCAGGCTAGAGTTGTGGGAAACCACAGGTACTGTAAATCTTTGCAGGGAAAGAAAAAAAAATGCTAGCTTTATGGGGAAAAGGGTTATTTTGTGTATCATAACTATAAATTCACAAAATGCAAGCTTGACATGAACCACATTCATTTGGTACAATTTTAAACAATTTAGACACTTAAAATAGAGCTGCAGCCCTGAACACATATTCTGCTTTGTGGAGTAAAATTACATAGTACATCACCAAAAAGTACTATGTGAAATGGCAGGAATTTTTTTCCAGAGATTTTGAATCTGGCTCTTGAATCTGCCAGGGAGCTTGGTTTATTAGCTCAATTTATAAGGGCAGCTTAACATATTCGAAACAGTTTTTTTTTTTAAATTAAAAAATGCCCACTCACATGTCCGGCAATGCCTGCAAACCATATTTGCGTGCAATTAAGATTGGCTTAAGGATTGAAGATATTGCGTGCCAAGGAACATGGTAGTTGTGAAAACATCCCTCTTGCCCTTCCCTGGGTTTGTTGACTTTCAGAGGGAAAGAGCTTTAAGCAAACAGAGTTTCCCATAGATCAGCCCCTCAGAAAGCACTAGGGCTCTTCATTTGCTCTCCTGGAATCTGTCTTCTTGCTCAACTCAGGTCTGATGCTTTCACCTGGTGACCACGG
>PVKM010023970.1:0-20843 GCA_004027735.1 Carollia perspicillata
GGGTGGAAGGCGGATGGTGGGGAACAAAGAGGAGAGTGGGCCAACTGTCTGGAGTCACAGCTGGTCCCAGGGCCTCTGTGGGGGAAATAAGCACATGCTCGTGCTGTGAGCATGTGCCTATTTTTCTCTTGGGTCACTCATTCCCTCAACAGACCTTTATTAGGCGAACATTTATCAATTAGTTTACCTAGTGTGGGATGGGTAACTAGAGGCATAGAAAGAAAACTAAGATATTATCTCCGTCACCTCCACGTCTGGGCTCAAGAAAACAGAGCTAGCAAGGCCATTGATGGGGAAAAAAGAGCAGAAGGAAACTTTTTAGTAATTGGGTGCCTAAATCCTAGAACTTTTGTAGTTGTCCGTATTTCTTTTCTATCAAAGCTCTGAGCGTTTTTAGAGTTGACATTCTGAACAAGGAGCCGTGTCCAGCCCGTCTGGCCCTCATGCATCTTGGGCTAAGGAGAAAGACTACTTCTGGTGGGGGGGGGGGGAACCGAATAGAAATGATCGGCGGGGGAGTGTTCAAAATTAAACAAATAAACTCACTCCAGCGCCAACCACTTTATTTCATAGTTAGAAGTAATTTTAATTTTTAATTTTATCTGCTGCTTTCAGAAGGTTTGGTGAAAATGGAGGCCTAACTGCCTCATTTTGTTACTTATTACTGAGGAGATATGGGAAATAGCTGAACAGATATTCATGAACCCAAGAGAGAAACTAATACTTTAAAAGTACAGGTCCAAATTGGAAACTTTTTGCCATTTGAGTATAAAAAATGCGACAGATGGCTAGTTTTGTTTTTTCCTGTAGGTACCACATTGCCCGAGTTACGGTCCTGAGAAGAGATGGGTGTTTCTCAGTGCGTGCTGGGTGGGGGATGCTTTATAGGTCGCCTTGAGGTCTGCATCCCTGTGCGTGTTGTTATTCACGGCAGCTTTTACTCCCCTACAACAATATTATTTTCCGGTGTCTCAAGGAAAGTTTGTAGTCAGATTCTAGACTGATTTTGTTTTTTTCTATATTATTGTTATTGGAAACAAGAAAAACACACAAGCAATTTACATGTGAAGAACTCAAATGCTTTAAAATACAAAAGTACAGAAAAACACAAAAATAAAAACATGGTTGCCAGAAATTGCCAGCAATATAGTCAAAGTTTCAGTAAGCATGAGTGGCATGTCAGTTACTGCTTTAAAGGGACTTCTGTTCTAAAAATAGATAGAATAAGTCAAAGCAATGTTATGTGGTTGCCAGAATTTTGACGTGGTAATCAAAATATATCAGTTTTACTTTCAGGTTTCCCAAAGGTTTATTTTTTGACCTTGATTACATTTTATGTAAACCTAGTAAACGTGTGAGCCCAAGATTCCACGTTAATAAAATGAGAATACCCATGAATCTCATTATGTTTCCCAGGGATTAAGACTCTGGTGCTGTATCGTAGGTCCCCCAATAAATGACAGTTATAAAAATATCGAGGAATTCTCTAACCAGTGTTTTCCATGAGTGGTATATTGACTGATTTGAAAATTCACTGGGAAGGCACTGGCCCTGTACAATGAGTGTGTGTGTTCACTGGGACTGCGGTAAACAGGTCCCGGGGGATTCTTCAGAGCGCCCCCTGCTGTCTCTAGGGGGGCAGATTACTCCTCATATTGAAATCATGGTGTGGAGAAAAGGGAGAGGGAAGGAGCTAGAACATTTCATCTTATTAGTAAAAACTGAACTGAAGTATTGAAGCAGTGGAAACTATTGACTAAAAAGTTCTTGAAATTGCTCATAATTGCCTGTTTGCCACACTGAGCTGTGTTCTGCATTATAGTAGATAATAGGGGTATGGGAGATGTTTCCTTTTTTAGCAATCTTTTCACAACAATTTCTACTTATATGAATGCTGAAAATTGCTGATATAATTACAACTATCCATAATATGCTTGTGAAGAGGTTACTAAAAATACACCTGTTTAAATGTGGTTCTGTTCAGATGTGGTTCCTTGATTTGAATGTTTAGTTTTCAGAAGGCAATATTTGACACCACTGGATTTGGAGGTTGATGGAAGCCGAGCCCCCAGTACTACCCAAATTCCCTGTGGAATGGCCAAAGGGATACAGAAATAGGGGAAATCAGCATTAACAGGAGAAACCAGCGAAGGATGCAGTCCCTGCAGCAGAGAATGATGGGGTTTTTGTTGGTGCTTCCTCAGATGATCCAGATTGAAGGACATCCTAGAGGCCCTTCCCCTCAGGGCCAGACAGCGACCTGGTGACCTGAGCGATGCAGTGTTTGAAAGTCGGGGCAGGTTGAAGGGTGGCCGGTGAACATGTGATCATGGCATGTTGAGATTTAAGTTGCTCTGTGTGTCTTCCTGCAACCATCTTGCCCTCTTCCGATTCCTTCTCCTCACTAGACTTCCATGGTCTCCTTAAGGGGCAGGTCTGCCGTGTGATCTCTGCCTAAGTGGTTGAGGGGTTTTGAGTATTTTTATATCAAGGCAGACATCCAGAACATGAACCTCTCCTGTCTTCCAGCCCTGTGTCCACGATAGCTTCTCTGTTGCATCCATACAGACCTCATGGGCACCACTGGCCTTGAACTAGCTCCACTGCCTGAGCAGCTTCTTTATTCCTGAAGGATCATCGGAGATCTACGCCGTTGATACTTGATATTTACCTCTCGTATTAGATTTTGAGTGCCAGAGGGCAGGATGGTACCTGGTGCTGTACCACATTGTATCCCTAGCATTCAGCACAGTACTTGGCACGTATTACTCAATAACTATTTATGGACTGAATGGGTAGATGCATTGGTAGTTCCAGCATTTGTAATTCAACAGCTACCTAGGGTACCCTTGACCTTTGCTTCCTACATAGTTGACTACCACAAGCAAAGCACCAGGCTCCAGGATGGGAAAGCGCTTCAGGTTGCTCTTGGTGTGGCTGCCACATCAGACAGAGGTTTGGGGAAATGGGTCATTTTCCAAGGAACGGGATCCACATGGGAGGGAGGTCCAGAGATGCTCATTCTTGTTCCTTTACTGTCCCCGTGGGCTGCTGGCTGTCGTTACTGATAAACCACTGTCCTCCTCCTTCTCTTCCGTCCAGATGGGGATGTGCGTCTGAGAGAGATTTGGAATCCACAGCAAATTCTGCCAGAAAGCAGTTCAACTCAAAAGATTATTTTATTGGAAAATAAGACTCTCTCGTGGATTCTATTCAGAGATTCTGTTATTCCAAAGAAAGGGATTAGCATTTTCCTAAGGGTTCAGAGGAATTGTTTTCTGTAACAGATTGCTCATGAGATATGAGATGATCTTAGAAAATGTGTTCCACTGCTTTCAACAACACTTGAGGGAATGTTGCATGTGTGAAACTATAGCCAGCTAAGAAGATCATCAGAAAAAGGAAGAGGAGGAAAAATTACACAGAGTTGAAAATGTGAAAACCAACCTGTATAAAAATAATGACAAGAGCTGGCATGCACTGAGCACTTACTAGGGGCCAGGCATTGTTCTAAACAGAGAGAGCGGGAGGGAGTGAGACAGAGTGGGAGAGAAACATCAATGTGTGGTTGCCTCTCGGGCGCCCTGCACTGGGGACCTGGCCCACGATCCAGGCATGTGCCCTGACTGGGAATCGAACTGGCAAATCTTTGGTTCGCAGGCCAGCACTCAGTCCACTGAGCCACACCAGCCAGGGCAAAAGGCCTTCATATTTTAACTCATTTAATCTTCATAACAAGCCTTCGAGGGACATAGTTATTAATCCTATGCAGGAAACCTTTGTAGGGAAGTCAAGAGAAATGGAGCACTGAGAAATATCACAAGTAGTGAAGTAGAAAAGAAATCTGACAGAAAAAAAAAACAACAGAGGAAAAAGGATAACAAAGAGAACTATGAAAAGAAACCTGTAGCACCTTTTGATGGTGATATCTTTGGGTGGTGAGTTTAGGGATGGTTTTTATTTTCTTCTTTGTACTTTTTAATCTTTTTAAACAGGAACTTTAAAAAAGACACTGTGCTTGCAACAAAAAGCACAATTAGCAGAAAGTATCTAAGGTATTCAATAAATAATCTTAAGTAATTCAATGACAATGAAATTGCATTAGAGGCAGTGTTTAGGGATTTAGACAAGTGTGAAGCAGCCCAAGGCGGAAGTAAACCTCCTAATTGGGAAAATAGACCAGAGAGATTCATGATGCTGAAGAAACTCTGTGACTATACACTGTTCCAGCAGAAAAAAGAAAAAAGCAAAAAGCAACAACAACAAGGGAAAAGAACAGCACTGGCTAGTTAAGGCTATGTTGAGAAATTCAGATTAGAGTGCTGAGAAAGCACTTGTTATACATGATAATTAGGAGCTACTTAATAATTTATGCTTACATTGTAAATTATTTATTCATCAATTTTAATAGATTGTGCATACTTATGTATTCTACATTGTGTATTTCATTTATCCACATCTGGAGGTATAAACTTAGCTGACTGACCCTTATCGTTGTGACCCAAGATACCACCTGGTGGCACGTGTAGAAATTACAAGTTAAAACCCTGGGAGAAATAAACCCCTGATGATCTAGCCTTAGAAGTTCAAGTCTCTGAGGTGATACTAAAGGTAGTGAACATTTGAAAGTGCTAGGATTGTCTTTCTACTGTACATTTATCTCTTGTACCTGACATTTCTATGGCAAGAGAAGGCTAAAGTGTAAGCTTGCTTAACAGAGGAAATAATTACAAATCAGTGGATATGAAATTTAAAATTCCCTATTTTCTTAGTTTTGAATAATAGCATTTTGTGTTTTGAAGAATTTTTTTCACAGGCTGTGCGATCGTTCCCTTTGCTTATTCTTAGAGAGGGGATTTCGTGCTTTCTAATAGTCAAGTAGAGATGAGTTCTTTCAGAAATTGGCATAGGTTCTTGACCACATCTTTTGGAAGTATCCCTGGGACAAAGTCAGAGAAAATGGCAGTCATAATTTCTTCACATAGGAATAAGCATATGGATACTGTTGGTGGGAGAACCACTGACTAGGAATAATGATGACAGCCATATTATTGTAAAGATCTTTTGATTAAAACACCTATATACCAATCATTTTCTTCCTTTGATTTTACCAGAAATTAAGTAAAATTAAATATACAAGAGAAGCCATTTGTATTTCTGATTCTTTGTAAGTTCTAAGAGATCCAGAGACTAAAAATTTCAGGCAGTGGTCAGGGTCATTTTACCTCTCCTCTCTACAATTTATAAGTTAAACTCTGCACTTAGAACACAAGATAAATAAGATGGTAATTTTTAAAAAAATATTTTATTTATTTATCTTTAGACAGAGGGGAAGATAGAGAGAAAGAGAGGCAGAGAAACATCAATGTGCGGTTGCCTCACATGCCCCCTCCTGGGGACCTGGCCCATAACCCAGGCATGTGCCCTAGCTGGGAATCCAACCGGTGACCCTTTGGTTCGCAGGCTGTCACTCAACCCACCAAGCCACACCAGCCAGGGTGATAATTTTTTTAATAGTTATTTTATTACAGAGGCAGCCCCGGACTTACAGCGAGGTCCTATGAATAGCCAAAGGGCCTTTAGGGACAGTGTAGCGGAAAGTCCTGTTTCAGATACGCTGCCTCTGCCAGGGTTTTCTCCCCTTTCTTCTTCACTTCCCTTCCGTTGCTCACTACTCTCTCCTTTCTTCCCAGTGGCTTTGTCGCCCCTTTCTGTGGCTGCAGGTCTGTCCTTCCTCTCGCTGTTTCCTGTGTGGCCCCAGCCAGAACTCCTTGAGGCAGCGTCCTCCTCCGAAATACACAGGAAGCCTCATTCCTTTGGGCCCTCATGGTTTTAATCCTTTGTCTGTGTTTTATCTTTCTCTAGAGGTGTGGGAAGTATAGACAGATTGGAAAACATTGCTATTTTTAATGACTTCCTCAGATAGGACCCAAAGATGGCCAAATGTGTGTTCTCTCCCAAGAGGGCTTTTGCTTGTGTCAGGGACCTGAGAGTTGAGAAATGGCTCTTAAACTTTGGTTTCCAACCCTGGCTGGAAGGTGCTGGTGTTAACAGAAAGCAGAACTAGCCTGTAATATGCATACAAAGAAGGAGGGGAGAAGAGAGAAAATATCACAGAAAGGAAAGCATAGATAAAGGAAAGAAAAGGTGACAGAGGGAACTAGCCTGGGGTCCCCGTAGAGACCTACCGTCAGGAGACATCCTACTTTTTAGTTTGATCTCGGGTTTCCACCCTCTGGTCCTTAGTCCACCACTGGTGTGAGGCGGACCCCGAGGGAGGAAAGGACGACAGTGGAAGTTCTGATTCCTGCCTTTGATTGTGTCTCCCCAGCTGACCTGTAGATTTCGTACCATCTCAATCAAAATCCCAGTAGACATATTTTGTAGAAATCGACAGGTTAATTCTAAAATTCCTATGGAAATGCAAAGGACTTAGAATACTAGCCAAAACAACTGGAAAAAAATAAAAAAGAATGAAGTTGGATGGCTAGTTATCTGGTTTAAGCATTAATTATAAAGCTATAGAAATCAAGGCAGTGCAGTGGTATTGGTACCAAGATAGATGAATAAATCGATGGAACAGAATGAAAAATCCAGAAATAGATCCACACATACACAGACGGCTTCCTTTCTACGAAGATGTAAAGACATTTTAGTGGAGAAAGGGTAGTCGTTAACACATGGTGCCGGAACAGTGGAACAGTCAATGTAAAACGTGTACTTCAATCACACCTTATACCACATTCTTTAAAAAATCTCAAAGTGTCTCATAGATCTAAAAGTAAAACCTAAAATAATACTTCTGGAACGAAAACATAGGAGAGATCCTTTGTGACCCTGGGTAAAGTAAAAATTTCTTAGATGTATTGCCAAAATCACAATTCAAAAACAAATTGATAAATTAGATTTTATCAAAATTAAAAATGTCTGCTTTATGAAAGACATTGTTGATAAATGAAGAGACAAGCCAGAGACTGGCCAGAAGTATTTGTAAGACCTATCTCTCTGATCTTCTATTCAGAATATATAGAGAACTTGCAACATTCAATAGCAAGTAAACAGAGAACCTTTTTTTTCAATGGGCAAAAGGTTTGAAGAGACATTTAAGCAAAGAAGATACATGGATGTTAACTAATTGCATGAAAAGCTGCTCAACATAACTAGTTACTGAAGAAATGCAAATTAAACCCACAATGAGGTATCTGTATACACCTATTAGAATTGTTAACATTAAAAAGATTGACCATACCAAGTGTTGGAAAGGAGGTGGGGGAATTGGAACTCTCGGACAGTGCTGATGGGGACGTAAAATGGTACAACCACTGAAGAAGAGGGTTTGGCAGTTCCTTAAAAAGTTAAAATGTTTTCTGCCAAACCATCAAGCCATTCCACTCCCAGGTGTTTGTGCAAGAGAGATAAAAACACATGTATATTTGAAGACTTGTACATGAACGTTCATATCAGCTTTATTTGTTAAATCAAGACTGCAAGCAACCCAAATGTCTATCACCAGGTAATGGATAAATAAACTATGGCTTACCCATAAACACTAGTAAGCCAAAAAAAAAAAAAAAAAAAAAAAAAAAAAAAAAAAAAAAGGAGAGCAAGAGAGAGATGCACTATATTGATACATGCTACAGCATGGATGAACCTTAAAACTAATTCTGTTGAGTAAAAGAAGCCCGACACCTCAGACCCTCCCAAAAGAATGCATGCTGTAAGCTCTTGTTTATGTAAAACTTGAAAGAATGCAAAGAGATCACTGTTTGTCTAGGCACAGGGGTGTGGTGGGAGGAAGGGGCTAACAGAAGGTTAGGAGGAAAGCCCTGGGGGTCATGCATCCATTTATTATCATGATGGTAGCAATGATTTCTTGGATGTATACAGAAGTCAACACTTACTGAACTGTGTATTTTAAATACATGTAGTTTATTGCTTGTCACTTGTAGTTTAATGAAGTTGTAAGGAAAAGAAAAATAAACTGCCTCACGTTTAACCTGCTAAAGTGGTTTAAATGGACATTAGCCATCTGCTCTTAGGTTGACACTTCCTGACAGTTTGAGTTGATCATTCCTTTAGCATTAGTGATATTTAAATATTTTTAGACATTAAATGTTATGTACAAGCTTAAACTAGCACAGCCATTGAAGGTCCAACATTTTGTGAGTGATACTGTGAAATGAAGGAAGATTAATGATTTATTAAGTCAAAACTTTCCCCACACAGCATTGTGAAGAGTACAGTGTAATATCATGCTTTGTACTCGGGTTGAAAACTGCCTTCCACGTTTATTATTTTAGTTTCTCAGGTATTTCCGCTGTCAAGTACTGTTTGTTCATTTTATACATACCATGAAAAAAAAGTAGTTACAAGAAAGAACTGACCTCTAAAAGCGTTCATGTTTTAGTTGCCAAGATGAGATTTATGTACATATTCAAGTAACATCAGAGGAAGCCTGTCAGCGAGGTTGACATTTGTTTCCCATAATACTTACCTTTCTCAGGTATCGATTTGAGATCCAAATGTCTTCTGCAGAAAACAACGACACTTGCCAATGTTTCAGGGCCTTTACATTAATCTTTCATTTGTATATGATTTACCATGAGCCACCCGCCTTTATTTTAGTAATTATATCCAACAATTAGAAGAGAATTTAATTCTCCATATATTCCATATATTCTCCTTTTTCACATTTTCCCCAAGGCCCGATTTGAAAATCGCGAATGCTGTTGCTGGCCTAGTCATCCTCACTTGAAATGATAGCAGTAACATTCAGTGATATTAGCATTTTTTCTAGACGTTACCTCTCCAGCTGTGAAGACTTTTTTCCTTAGATGATTCATGCGGTGCTTAGAAACCGAAGGCACTCGCTGGAGACGCACTTTTCTTTTCTCCTGCTCTTACTTGGAGTGGCTTTCCAGTGGCCATTTTTCATGGCGTACATCTTGAACATATTTCCCTTCCTTCCTTCATATTTCATCCCTGAGTGTCACAGCTCTGGATCATCAGGGCCGGAGGAGGTGTGTGTCGCCGGCTCCCAGGCCAGCTGGCTGAGGAGAAAGTATGTGTATTTACATCCTGCCATCACTCAGGGCCCCCTGCAGTGCTAATGAAGGCCGCTTGCCCTGTGCAACTGCGAAGCAGATTCCTGGGCTGCCAGCTTCTCCCGCAGATGTGCATGTGTGTGTGTGTCTGTGTGCGTGTCTGTGTGTACGTGTGTGTGCATGTGTGTGTGTCTGTGTGCGTGTATGTCTCTGTGCCAACTGCAGGTGGGTTGTGAAGTCGGAAGTTGGCTTATTGTGCTTGAACCCTTGTTTTTGAAATCATTTCTCTGTCCCCAACCCAGGGCCCATTTTTACTTCTTTTCAGACTCGGTTATTGTGCTCTGTCCTCCTTATGAAAACCTGTTTTTAGGGGAAACCTTTTCTGTTATCAGCTCCATTTCATGTGAATTTAAGTCAACTTCCCCATGAAGGATTTGCCTTTCAGACTTGCCCTCTTGAGTGTGGTGCGCCAGCTGTTCTCCCCTTAGAGGGGGTTTGGGCTTTGGGGAACCAGTGGAGAGGACGAGGCCTGGGGATGGGACTGACTGACTGCTTGGCTCCTCCGAAATCCCGCTGTGGGTCAGTGGTTTTCCAGCTGTTTTCAGTCACACCTCCCTTTCTGCTGAAGCTCTGGTAAACTTGGCTTTTAAAAATGCAGCTGACTGACTGAGACAGTAGCGAAGAGTTGGGAGGCCCACTTACTCACCTCCCCCCCCACCATGCTGGGGCTGCCCGGATGCCCCTCTGGGCCTCCTAGAGTTCCTGGATGGCAGTTGAAAAGGCAACTCTGTGCTTCTGGCTTCCACCTGGTGTGTGGAAACCTGATCCCAGAAGTATTGTAATAGCCCAAATCGAAACTTCCCTTGAACCCATCATAGAACTGAGGTTGCAGGGCAACCACTGGCCTAAAATCCAAGGGCAAACAGACACCTGCGAGGAGAGACTGAATGTGAGGAGAGACTGAACGCGGGCCTGGGCTTATTTGTTACAACTTGGGAGGGAGGAAGGCAGGCCTGCCATAGAAGCAGATAATCTGAGTTCAGCTAAAATGGTTGAAAGATCCCCAAAGGCTAAGTGAGATGGCAGGAGAGAATAGAACTCGTGTGGGTGGCGGATAGGAGGGGAGTGTGCACTCTGTTGAAGGCTCTCTCCGCAGGCCTCCCTGGGGGCTCCTCCTAAGAAAGACTGAGGGCTGGGCAGGTGACCCGGTGAAGTTTCTCTGGGTGATGTAGGCGTGAGTGAGGAGAGGAAATGGTCTTGGTCCCAGACTGGAGGGGCAGAACCACTGAGAAAGCCTACCTCTGAGACATAGGGACGCAAGGCTTTCCTAAGATTGAGGCTGGATAGGACCACAGAGAATACCCAAATTACCAAACGCACATTTGCTAAGCTTAAATTCTCATGTTCTACTCATTTAGTGTTCCAGGTATCTATTGCAGTTACAGCAAACCACCTTAGAATTTAATGGCCCAACACATAGGCATTTTATTATCTGTCTCAGAATTCTGCGACCGAGGCAAGTGGAACAGTTGTTCTGCTCCGTGTGGTGTCTGCGGGTGCTGAGATGGCCTTAACCGCTTCTCCATTCATCACCTGGCACCTCAGTGGGGTTGGCTGGGACGGCCTCAGGCTGATTTGACGTGCTCTCGCCCCTGCCTCTGTCTTCAGCTTTCTTGGTTGCTCTTTTCAAGAGCAAAATGCAGAAGCTGCTCAGCTTCTTAAAGGCTAGGCTGGAGTTGGTTCTGCATTACTTCCAGTGCTTTCTGGTCACGGCAGGGCAGCCTAAGTCAGAGGAAAGAGATTCCATCTCTTTCTCTCTCTTTAATCCTTACCTGAGGTTTTATTTATTGATGAGACAGAGAGATATCAATTGGTTGCCTCCTCTACATGCTGCAACTGGGAATTGAACCCATAACCTGAGTATGCACCCCGACAGGGGATCGAACCCACATCTTTTGGTGTATGGGACAATGCTCCAACCAACTGAGCCAGGGCGAGATTCCATCTCTAAGTGGGTTTCTTAGTAAAATGATATTAAGAAAATAATAAGAAAGGGAAAATACATTTATAGTACTATATGTATTTACTGAAAAACTCTGTGTGTAAGTAGACCCGCTCTGTTCAAGTTCAAGTCCTCGTTGTTCAGAGGTCAGCTGTGACATGGAGGAAAAGCCGATGGCTGCCAACGCCGTGGGTTATCTGTCACACCAGAGTGGCCGAGTTTCCCCCCTTGCCTCTGTCTTTGGCTTTTTTGTTCCCCCTTTTTAAAAAATTGAAATATTTTATTGTTATTCTACTTGTTTCTTCCTTTTTATTAATATTTTTCCCAAGTCTTCAGCCATTAAAATATACCCCAGTCATCAAAGCCCAACCATAACTTCACTCCCTTTTTGAAAAGCGGATTCTGCAATTTATACAGATCGGGGCAGTTTGAGAGAGGGAGAGGCTGCTGTGAGGACAACCGTCATGAACTGGGGGGTTCCAGGCGAACTTGGACCTGTAACGACCATTCACAAATGTCGTTGTATTTCTATTCATGGATGGTCTTTCCCTTCTGTTGAATTTGTTTGTATCTACAATGGGACACATTTCACTCTTCCTAGTATTTCGAGTGCCAATAGTTGTCAGTCCTCTCTTAAACTATAAATTCTTAGAAAGAAGATTCACCATCTTACTCACTTGCCTTCCCCAGAGCACAGGGCGTGGGGCTGTGCATATAATAAGTCCTCCGTTGTGAGTGGAAGAGGAGAGAGTGGGAGACAGAAAAATACCAACACCGATGTTCTTAGGTTAGCAAAATCGTCCTGTGGAATTGAGTAAGACGCCATCGGGTCTAAGTTCTAGTACTTCTACCCCCTTCACGAACCTTTCCCATGACCCTGAGCAAGTGATTCAATATCTAGGTAGCTAGATTTCTTCATCTTGAAAGTGGGGGAAAGTATACCTGTGCTAAAGGCAAAGGAAATGGTATAATCAAGTTGCTTTGAACTATTATATGTAGAAGGGTCTCTACGGATACAGGGCAATATTATGATGCCGATTTGTTTATTTGTTTCCAGTTGAGTGGCCCAGATAATCTCCTCATCAGTTGTCTTTTTCAGCGGGAGGTCAGACATGAATTCCTTCCCCCCCAAATTCTTAACTGTTTAAAATAAGATGAAGGGGACAGCTGGTCGGTGACAATCAGACGCAAGGCTCAGCCCCGCCATTCCATCTACTGTGAAGCAGGCGGGCGAATCATGTAGCTTCACTGAGTCTGTTTCCATTTCGCTGAAGTGAAATGACACTGCTCTGTGCACGGGGACCGTGTGAGGCTCAGAGTAAATGCATGTGGAAATCCTTCCGAAATAAGTGCAGAGGGTCACGATACAAGTGAGTATTTCGGATTACCCCTTTGTACTTCGGCGTCCTGCCTTATGCTTGGTTGTCTGTCTGTCATTCTGTGTACCCACCTACCTACATACCTGTCCTTGTGTGTGGATATGTGAATTTGGAGTTATCAGATATTTGGAACTGTTTAGTTTCTTAATGCTTTCATTTCTCAAGTGTTTGTAATTTGTTCTGTCTTCTTTAGAGAAAGGAACCATTTTAACCTAATTTCTTCCATTTACACAAATATGAACTATGAAGCAAAGTGATGTTTTCTCTTTCAAGAGATAGTATCATGTGCATCTTAAACAAATACATAGATAATTAAAATTGTGATTCATTTGGGCAGGAAGGACCTTAGACCCTCCTCCTCCCCCTCATAACCCAGTTACATGATTCCAAGTTTAAGGGAGATGTTACTGCCCCCTTAAATCCTTTAGCCTCCTGAGAGGTCCTCCGAAGTGAACAAACTGGGATTCCCAGTGTCCGGGACTCATTGTCGTCAACCATCAGGGTCGTTTCCACCTCACACTCTAATCTAATGCCACTTTGTTCTTGTCCCTTTCACGTGGAGGTGATGTTGTTTCTAAGTACCTGCCCCCAACGACATTTTCTTACTTTATGCCAACTTCCTTTGTAGGCTGCTAAGAATCTCCCTGCAGCAGGTACGCCTCCTCCTGCAGGAATGGAAGGAAATTGCTCTGAGCCATCACAGCACGGTTGCAGCCCTTAAGCCAGATTGTTTATACGCAGTATCCGTGGAGGATTATTTGTTTCTTTCCTTGAAAGACTGATGCTCTAGTCAAGCCCTGCATTCTCTCTGCTTCCCCACTCCCTCAATTTCAGACGCCTGGCGTGGGGTTTCTGTCAGAAGTCTTTTTAGAGTGGTTCTTGAAAGCTCCGAGGACTTCCTGAATTATAAGAATTCAACAGGCGTACGTTGTAATGAAGATGCCAGTCTGTGTGCTGTAGGCAGGATTTATTTGGGTGCATCTCTGACGCTTTTTGTTTTATGCTGCCCAGAGTCGGAGAGCCCCTCTCGGGGACAGTGAAGTATACCGTGGCACATTCTCCTGAGCAGGTGTTTATATTTCAGCACGAAACAGCCCCCCCAAGCTTGCTGTGAATTTATGTAGTGCAGATCGACATTTCTCAAGTGCCTTCTAAAGTCATTAAGGTTGATCCGATCTCTGGAATGGTACGCATCTTAAAGTGCTACAGAATAGCAGGTTACCCATTCCTGGGTCAGTGTAGAGCTCTACTTCGACTTAATTACTGATGCGTCTATGTGCTTCTTTTGCTTTCATAGCCTGTTCTCTCTCCTCCTGGATAGTAAAGACTTGTATGCTACAAAAAGCCATCCCACCTTAGAAAGTGCTATTTTAGTTATGTAATTGAAATTGTTATTCACCATTTTTAAGTAATCACTAAGAGAGGTGAGGTTTTATTTTTTCACTCATTTGATTATTTCACACTTAAAAATGTTGAGCATTTTGACATCACTAGCCATCAGAGAGATGTAAATTAAAACCACAACGAGACACCACTTCACACCAGTCAGAATGGCCTTCATTAACAAATCAAGAAACTAGAAGTACTGGCGAGGGCATGGAGGAAAGGGAACCCTAGTGCACTGTTAGTGGGAATGCAGACTGGTGCAGCCACTGCGGAAAACAGTATTGAATTTCCTCAAAAAACTAAAAATGGAACTGCTTTTTGATCCAGCGATTCCACTGCTGGGATTATACCCTAAGAACCCTGAATCACCAATTCAAAAGAACCTATGCACCCCAGTGTTCATAGCAGCATTATTTACAATAGCTAAGTACTGGAAACAGCCTCAGTGCCCATCAGCAAAGAGTGGATCAAAAAACTGGTACGTTTACACAATGGAATTCTATGCAGCAGAAAGAAAGAAGAAGCTCCTACCCTTCATGACAGCATAGATGGAACTGGAAAGCATTATGCTAAGTGCCAGGCAGCCAAAGACAAATACCATATGATCTCACCTATAAGTGGAAGCTAATCAACAAAACAGACAAATGAACCAAATAGAACCAAAGACATTGAAATAAAGAGCAAACTGACAGTGACCAGAGGGGAGTGGGGGATGGGGATAATGAGGAAAAGAATGCTCAGAATGAGAAACATGTATAAAAGACCTAAGGACAAGGACAACCGGGTGGGGACTGACTGTGGGAGGCAGGGGGTGCGTGGAGTGGACGGGGCAGGGGAGAGCAACAGGGCTGGTGGAGTTGGGACAACTGTAATTGAAAAAAACTGTTAGGCTTTTGTAAGAAAATTTTCCTAGACTCTATTAAATATTTCTCAACACTGTAAATCAAAACACTAAATATAATTTGATTTTTTTTATCACTCTGAGTCATTAGTTACTGACTACAGCTTTTCCCAAGTTGGTGTCAGCAGAAGAGTTATCCGCAGCATATTAATAGGTATCCTAGAAAAACAATGTTCTGTGATCAAATAAATTGGGTAAATACTGGGTAAACAAAATTAACTAATTTTTTTTCAGGATCACTCGGAGCCTTTACTGTGTTCATGTGTATTTTAAGTCTCCAAGGCGAGTCATAGACTGAAGCTTTTCTCAAATATACCCCCCTTTGTGTTACATGAGCTATAGTTTGAGGAACATCTTTAGAGCGTTTGGGGAAAATGCTACCTCAGTGTGATGGTCTCTAGGGCTATCAGTATATATGGGACGATTTGCTTGTACATCCCAGAACCCCAGACTGTGGCTGAGTTTTATATCTCCTTTTAAAATACGTTGTCTATGCATTCTTTTTTCTTCCTTCTTCTTTTATTGTTGTTCAGTTACCGTTGTTCCCATTATCTCCCCATTACTCTCCTCCGCCCTACCCAACCCCACCTCCTGCATTCAGTCCTGCCCCACCCGCCTTTGTCTTTGTCCATGGGTCCTTCATATATGTTTTCACGTGTCACTGTGAGTGCTCCGGCCTTTCCTAACTGCCCATTACCCTCCTTTTTGCCCACATGAATTATGATTTGGGTGCCCATATAATTAATTGGCCATTCAAACCAGGTAATTTTTGGAAGTGAAAGGGAACTCTGTTAATTGTTATACTGGGACAGTAGCTGTAAATTGTGGCTCTCCAAGGAAAACCAAGATTTTTATGGCTAGCACAGTATCCAGTACAAACTAACTTAATTAAACAAAGCAGGGGTTTTATATTGGCTCAAGTAACTGAAAATCTCTGAGGCTCTGTTGGCTTCTTTGGTGGCTTGATCAGAAAACTGACTTAATTGACTTAATTGACCCGGCTCCACATGTAAGGTTCATCCTTGGGCTGCTCTGCGTCATGGTGAAAAATAATCGCAGGAATTTTGGGTTTTCCATCTTGCATAGTTTGCTATCAGGAGAGCATCTTTATCCATATTGTTAGTAGAAGTCCTGCGCTTTGTGCTGACTGGACAAACTCCTGAACCAATCCCCTCAGGATTCTAAGTGCTTGTTGGTTTGGATACGATGCAGCAATGACTATGCAGAGGATGTGGGATGATTCTGATATTACCATGGTTATCAGAGAATATCCCTGGCGGGGGTGGGGGTGAGACTCAGTCCCACCCAGATTGAGTGGCTGTGGCAGACTAGGGGGATAATTGTGTTGTCTGTTGCGTATCCCTTTGTGGTTGGTTCCCCAGCTCTGTAAGGATTTGGCAACCAACTATCTGGGTTTATTGGAACTTGCCGTGAAATAATAAAAAAGGTCTCAGAAAGCCCTCCTGTGATGAATGTGCATGAATACTAGATTTATCACATCTACTTGGGCTGTTCAGAGGCTTTTTTTTGCTTCCTTCACAAGTTCCTGTTGTGTTCTAGTAGATGAGGCCAGATAACTGAGCAGTGGATAGATGGAGTAATTAAAAAGGATTTGGTCAATAAATTACTGAGAAAATATTAAGAAACACATACCCTAATCAGATTGTTTTGACCATTTTATTACACAAGTAATACGTATCATTAAACATGTAGAAAAGATAGATGACCAATTTGAAGATAATTCAGAGCATTTATAATCCCATTGCTCTGACTTAAACATCAGATTAGCTTTTGGCCTCCTTCTGAGATAAAAATTGCCATTTTTTGTATAAGCATTTGCATATGGAAGCAGAAGGTCTACTCTCTCTTTGAAAATCAGAAAAAGCAATACTTATTCTGTGCTGCAGCTGGTATCTTCTTTTCCCAACAAATGTTACCCAAATTATGTGATGTAATAATTTATAATATTACCTAATACTTTAGCTACCCAGTTTCCCTTCTATGAAATAGGGATCGAAAAATAATAGGTTTTCTCACAAAGGTGAAAATGTTTCTTAGACAAAAGTTATTTTCTCTATACAAAGCTGTTATATTTATTTAGCATATTTCAGTGGAAAATTGTTTTAAAAAATGATTGTGGAAGACCACATTTCTTCATCATTCCACCCTTATAATGAATGTGGTGCACACTGCTTTTTGAGGGGCTAATCTTTCAGTCCTAAGTACCGGGACACGTTAGGAATTGCATGTCTCCATTTGGGGGTCTGGGTGTGATGCCTGCGAAGGGGCCGTGTGCCTGGGGAGGCTGTGGCGTGCGGGGGAAGCACGCAGTCGCAGTCTGTCTGGCTTCTGGCCCTGCACCTACCCTTTCACTTCAACATCTCTGACTCTCAGCGTCCTGTCTGCAAAATGAGCATATGCCATTTAAACTTGGAGGGTTGTTTCAAGAATTAAATAAGTCATGGCACGCATAATTCTTTTTACAAGGTAAGGACTTAGTAAGTACATTATTGCTCATAATGGGAAGGTCCCAAGGGATGGAGAAACTTCAAGTTGGAAGGCATCTCCAAGGTCTTCCGGTCCAGCCTCTGACCCAACAATGCAACAGTCTGTCTTGGCGCACTGGCGGACCTGTCTTCAGGCTCTCATTAAATAACTCAGGGACCCCACTGCCCTTGTGTTTGGTCAGCTGTCAGTTCTCACTGATAACAACATGGATTTTATTTGTACTTTAGAGAACATTTTTCACATCTATTATTTTAGCTAAATTATATGGTAATTCTGTAAAGTTGGTGGAACATGTAGGAAGTTTTTCCTTACATTGAACTCAGATCTGCTCTCTTATAACTTGTACGCCCAGCTCTGAGAGCTCCGTGGAGCACATTTTATTGTGACGTTCTTCTGGGTTCTGTCCATTCAGTGCCTGCTGGGCAACTGCTGTATGCCAGGCACTTACTGGGTAACAGAGACACAGTGGCGAGCATGAAACAGTCTTGTCCCTGCCTCCCTGGAAGTGACACTCTAGAGCAGGTGTCCGCAAACGAGGGCTTTTAGTTCAAATCCAGCCCACTGCCTGTTTTGTGAATAAAGTTTTATTAGAAACAGCCATATCATTTTTTTTACATATTGTCTATGGCTGCTTTTGTGTACCAATGGCAAATGATGGGTGCGACAGAGACTCCCATGGCCTGTAAAGCCCCAAATATTTATTTTCTGACTATTTTCAGAAACAATTTTGCTGACCCCTGGCCTGGTGGGATGAGGTTGATATTCAATTCTTCAATTCTTCATTGAATACATCCATGAATATGTCATTTCAAATTTCCGTAGTGCCAGGCGTCATGAATGAGATAACAGGGAGAACCAAACGTAGGTTGGGCAGTAGGGAAGGTCTCCCTGAGAAAGTGACTTGTAAGCTGGGCCCTGAAGGATGAGAGAGGGATAGGAAGGGAGGGAGGAGGAGAGAGGGAGACGGAGGGAGGGGGAGAGAGCCAACTGTGAGGGTTTGAGGAGCAAATAAGGCAGAGGGACAGTGTGTGTGAAGTCCTACAGAAGGAAAAGAGCTTGGCGTATTTAAAGAACTGAAAGATGGACAGGGTGGCTGGAGCTGAGTGAGGAGGGAAGGTCTTGTGGTTTGAGCTTCAGCTAGAGAGGTAGGCAGGGGCAGGTTCTGGCAGGGCATTCTTAAAAATACTGTTCTTTCTGTAAGGGAACTGCGACATTACTGATGGGTTTCAGTAGATTTGTGTATCTAAGCATTTACTTGGAGACAGAGAGAAGCAATTGATTTGGCTACAGTTGACCTTCGAATAACATGAGTTAGGGGGTGCCAACCCCCATACAGTTGAAAATCCATGTGTAATTTTTCATTCCTCTAAAACTTAACTACTCATAGCTTACTGTCCATCAGAAGACTCAGGGATAACATAAACAGTCGATGAACACATATGTTGTATGTTATTATACATTTATTATATACTGTATTTAAACAAATTTATTTGTGCCCCGACTGGAGACTGACCCACAACCCAGGCAGGTGCCCTGACTGGGAATCAAACCGGCGACCTTTCACTTTGCAGCATGATGCCTAACCAACTGAGCCATGCCAGGCAAGGCTAGATACTGTATATTATAAAATAAAGTAAAAGGAGATGTTATTAAGAAACTCACAAGGAAGAGGAAATACATTTTACAGTACTGCAGTGTATTTGTCCACGCTGTGAATATACCTCATCTGTTCCCAAGATGAGCCTTCTGTCGGTACCCACATGAATGGGTAACAAAGCAGCAGTGGGAGTGCTTTATGGTAGCCTTGTGTAATCGATACGATTGCTTCACGATAGCTTAGCCTGTATGCTAACGAATGAGTCATTATAAAACTTTTATGGCCTATCGTATTACAGTCATATCCGTAGCACACTACTGGAAACATTGTTACATTTTTTAAAAAACGGCTTACCTGTGATATGACCTGGTAATACACGGTTTCTCCATTACGAGAGCGAGCGAGAGAGAAAGACGCATGCTGTACGGTAATGTAGTTGTCTGAAAGCAAAGGCATAAAACAGTATAAAAAAGCAAACTAACACATTATCAACTTTACATTAAATATCACTCACCTTATGCCTTTGGAAGCACAGGCGATCTTCCATACATGTCTCGCACATGACGTTCTACACAGTGAACACTTAGGCAGTGACGATGCTAATGACACAGAAAGTCTCAGGGTTTTTGCCGTGCACTTTACTAGATTTTCACACGAAGACACACACATACGCAACAGATAAGTCTATGTATTAACTGTGCGGTGGGATGATTACTTACTGTGCATTAAGTACAAGTGGATCCTGATGAAGCCTTCACTCGCATCAACTTCCTGTTGAGTAGGCTGAGGAGGAGGAGGTGGGGGAGGGCTGCGCTTGGTGTCTCGGGGGTAGTGAGGCGGAAGGGTGGGCATCAGAGGCAGAAACATGGTGTAACTGCAGAAATACATCATGATTTGTGTGACTGTTTTGCCTCTATTTGTGTAAAAACATTTCTGTACAGTACCAACCCTTTTTCCTTTGTTGCTTAGTTTCAGTGCCTGTATCATAGAAAGGTCCATGTCTGAAAGGAAGTCAAAAGCCATCTTGAATATTGGGAACTCTTCCTCCAGGCTGTCTAATACCAGTTTGTTTCTGGCCCTGTTCCCATTAGGTCTTCTTCTTTACTGCCTGGCACGGGGTCGAAAGCGCCGGTCTCCAACCCGTGGTCTTCTGTTAATCCCTCTGGTGTGGTGTCTGTTAACTCTTGAATTTCTCTAAGATCCGTATCATAAAACCCTTCACCTCCCCCTCCCCCCTTATATGCCATATTCACATTCTCTTTCATGATTGCCTTGATTGGCTCTGCTGTAAATCCTTTGAAGTCATGCACAACATCTGGTCATAGTTTTTTTCAGTGGGAATTTGGCTTTTATGGCTTTATCTATAACAACATTCAGTGGTGTGATTCTCCCAGACTTTCACTTTGTTCTCTCTGTTGGGGTTCTCTTCCATAACATTTACAATCCTTTTCACAGATACCATGTCTAATGAGCCTTAGAGGTCCTTATGACCCCTGAACTACAGGCTGAATTAGAGACTTTGTGTTTGTGGGCAAGGAGACTTTTTTTATGCTTTTGCTGTTGAACTCATTGGGCTCTGGGTGGCCAGGGACACTGTCCACATGAACTTTAAAAGGCAGTCTTTTACTGGCGAGGTATTGGGTTGTCCAAAAAGTCCATATGGTTTTTTCCGTAAAATAAAAGGTACATTTTTCATTTTTACCAGTAAGTTTATTGATTTGAATATTTTGAGTTAATCTGGTGTAGACAGATTATCTCCTACATGCTATAATGTTGATCATTCTCAGTTAATGTCTCGATTTGATCACTGCCAACTTCAGCTGGTCTACCCAACCGTGGAGCATCCTCCAGTGAGAAATCTCCAGCACAAAACTTAGCAAAACACTTTGGACACATACGATCATTTACAGCACCTTCTGCATACACTGCAGAAATCTTTTTTTGTGTGTTTCAGTTGTGTTTTTACCTTTCTTAAAATAATAAAGCATAATATGTGGGGATGTTGCTTATTTTCTTCCAACTTCAA
>PVKM010023971.1:5706-20937 GCA_004027735.1 Carollia perspicillata
CAGAGGGACCGTTGCCCCCAGGACAGTGGACACGCTGCAGCAGGATTCCGAGGGAAGCCTGTGTTGTTCTCTAACCTGTCCCTAAAGGGATGGGCTGACAACAGGGTTTTTGAACTTGAATTTCGGTGTTTGCCAGGAATGGCCTCCTCTCCAGTCTCAGCAGCCCGGAATGACGGACCCCAGTGTGTGAATTGCAGGCACAAACCACAGATTTTTCTTGTTTTTAACATAAGTGAGGCCGAGCCTGCCGGTGGGTGGAGGTGGGGTGTGGCCCACCCTTAACTGGGGGAGCAGCCTGGGCCCCGTCCTGCCTCTGTCGGGCTCTGCACAGGCATGGGAGACACAGTGCTGGACATGCACAGGATGGCAGGCACTGCGGGGCTCCCCTGTGTGAGGCCAGGCTCGACAGGGGGAGGGGCACCTCAGGGCGGGTGGTGGGGCCGCACCCCGTCCGAGGTCCCCAGGAGGAAGTGTCCCTGTGCAGAAACATCTCTCCGGTGGCCGCGTGCACAGGCAGGACGAGCAGTGGGCGTGGACATGGGAGGTGGCCTGCACCCTGCACTCACCTCCCTCGGTCCCGCTGGGGCTCGGGAGCGGAGGTGGGTCCCCGGCGCTCAGCTGGCCGTGCTCTGCAGGTACGTCCAGTTCCTGAGCGGTCTGCTGGCGGGGACGGTGAAGATGAACGCCTCGCCCCTGTTCCTGCACTTCGTCATCCTGCACGGCACCCCCAACTTCGACGCCGGCGGAGGTGAGTGCCCCACCCAGCCCTGTCAGGGTGCTGTCCACCCGGAGAGGCCCAGGCCCTCTCCATCCCTGACTGGACAGAGCCGCCTGGGGGGGGCGGGCTACTTCGCTCATCAGGGGCAGGACAGTGAGGGACCCCAGTGTCCCTTCCGCTGCCGTGCGCTCGGAGGCTGCTTCCCTGCGCTGGACGGCAGCCCGGGGCTCCTGTCTCACGCCCCTCCCTCGCCCTCCCAGCGTGCCGGCCTTTCCTCAAGCTGTACCAGGCCATGCAGCCCGTGTACACGTCCGGGATCTAGTAAGTGTGTCGCCCCCTGGGGTTGGGGGGTGGGCAGGGGTGGGGCCTGGGTCGGCTCTCCCTCAGGTGGGGGGAGGGGTAAAGTGGGGAATCGGGGACCAGCGCTCTGTGGGTGGCCAGGGCCCTGCATCCCAGCCTAGGCTGGCTGCCGGCTCGCTGTCCGGCTGTCTGTCACAGGGTCCCCGAGGGACGTGGTCCGTGGGGTTGAGGGCAGAGGGAGCCATGTGCTGTCTGGAAAGAAACCTGTCCAGCCCCACAACACGGTCCTTTACAGTCGGCCATTTGTTCCTTCGCATTTCAGGGAGAGAGACGCACGTTCTTAGAGCTTGTATGAGTTTCTGGGTTTTTCTGGTGTTGGGCCACTAAGCGTTTTATGGACAATAATGGAAAATGAGCAAAAGTAAAGGGCGTTATCCATACCATGTGACCACACGGCACAAGCTTCTGTCATGTTTCTGGGCTCACGATGTGCCGTCCAGGGTGACAGCCGTCCCCCCCACTGACCACAGAGCCCTTGGCCAAATGGCCCCAGGGTGGCTGATGGCCTCAGCACCCGGCCAGCTGGGCAGCGTTCACTTTTCCAGACTCCCTTCCACGGGCAGTCTCGGGAGCTGGACCCCGGACCCCTCGGGGTGTCCATGTAACTCCCGAGTTTGTGGCTCTCGGGTCACTCTTCTGGTAACGTGTTCTTCCCGTAAACCCTGCGGGGGGCATGACGACGCATCTCCTTGTTCCAAAGCAACGTCGGTCCGGAAAACCAGAGTCGGATCTCCATCGCCATCGAGCCAGCCCAGCTCCTGAAAGGGGACATCATGGTGAGTGCCGGGCCCTGACCCTCTGCCCCATCGACCAGCAGCACTGCTGGGGTGCGTCCCCCGTATCACGCGGTGTGTGCTCGCGGGCTGCTGGTTCTGGCACAGACCCCGCTCCTGGGAGCTCAGACTCTAGCCACTGGGGAGCTGCAGACGGGTCTGTGGGGCGAGGGGAGCCTGGTGTGCCTGCCTTGGTGAGCTACAGGGTCCTGGGTTCAGGGACAGGACTCGGGTGGGGCAACTTGGAACCCCAGGGCTGTGGTACCTCCTGGAAACGACCTTGGGGCTCCACAAGGAAAAGCCACCGGGAATGTTCTCTGATGTTGGCAGAGGTCCCCGGGAGAGTGGTGGGGCATGTCCCCTGTGAGGGGTTGGCCTGGTCCGCTAAGGCTCTGAGAGGTAGGACGCTGCTACCCAGACCCCGTCCAGCCGCTCCTGGTGGCCGTGACCTGCTGGTCACACGTGCGCTGCTGCCCCAGGTTTGGCGGGTAGCCCGGCGCCACGCTGCGAGCCAAAGGGCGAGGCACTGGGAAGGCAGCTGATGCAGGAGGCGGCTCAGGGCCTGTTCTGTGTGAAGGTTCAGATGCTCAGCCTCTCATTTCTCCTCAAGGACTTGGCAACAGTTCTGCCTGGGAAAAGGTCCCCAGCTGCAGGCGAGGCTTCTGGAGCTCCGCCCACCGCCGCCGCAGGGCCCTGGCCCCCTCTGTGCGGCGTTGGCCTGGCGCCGGGCTCCACGGGACATGGCCCCAGGGCTGCCGGGCGTCCTTAGTCACAGGTCTCCCTGGCGGCCTCGGGTCCTCTCTGGCCTCCCCTTCATGGCTTCGCTAAGAGTTGGTCTTGGGTGCAGGTAATTCTGCTGTGCCCTGATGGGGTTCTGTGGGCGCGACCATGGGAGGTGCGGCTGTGTCCGCTGTGAGCAGCTTGGAAAGTTACTGGGGGGTGGGGCTGTGCTTGTCATCCTCCCCTCGGGGCCAGTGGAGGCGTCGCTGCTGGGGGGCCGTGTGGCAGCGCCCACGTGCCTCTGTCAGAGCTCAGCTCTCCCCAGGCCCTCTCCCCTGCACGAGGGACCCTCCGCCTCCGTGAGCCCACTTGAAGGTGGGCCCACAGACCGCCCTCGTGGAGGGCGGGGCTTCAGGTGTTCGGTAAACACGCCAGGGTTATGTAACCCCAGGAGGAATGTGCAGGGCAGGCCAGTCGCAGCCTGGCAGGCGTCCAGCGCCCGTTCTCCCAGCAAACATGCCCCGTCCTGCGTGCCTGGTCTTGCTACCCCTGCTGTGGCCACTGCAGCTTGTGCTTCAGGCCGAGGGGCTCCCTGACCGGACCCCAGGCGGAGGGCCACCTCCCCCAGGAGTCTGTTGGAACAAATAGCGCTTTTGTGTGTGGTTTCCCTCGAAGCCTGCGTGTAAGACCAGGGCAGTGGCGGGTCCCTCCCTTTGGCTCTGCACTTTGCTCCAAGGCAGGTCGCTGTAGGGCCCCGACCACTCCCACCACATCCCGCACTATTCCGCACCTCTGTGTGTGTGTCTCTCCCGCCCCGTCGTCCCCAGTCTCCCAGACCTGGGTGGGCCTCAGCCCCTCCTGCCTATGGAGGGAACAGCCCTGGGGGCTGTGGGGCAAGTGGCCCGGGGCTCGTTCCCAAACCTCAGCCCCCGGGTCTGAGTGCTCTTCTGTCACTGACGGAGGTTTGAGGGAAAAATTCCTCTGCGCGGCCAGGCTGCTCACGTACCAGCCTCCGTAAACACGGGATCAGTGTCGCCCAGGTCAGAATTCTGTCACGTAGGATTGCGGCCGCTGTGTGTGTGTGCATGTTCACCTGGGGGGAACCGAGGTGCAGGGGACACCTCTGTCCCCGAGTGCGCAGGGCTTACTCCGGGGCAGGGGCAGGTGAGCTCCAGGTGAAGAGCGAGGCTGGGACGGTGGGCGCGTGTCTGGGCTGGCCACAGGATCCTGAGTGACTCCACTGTGAGTCAGCAGCTATGCTGAGCACCAGTGACAGGCCGGGAGCCCAGGGGACCCTGGGAGTGGGGCCCCCCAGGGACTCCTCGTAGGGCGACCCAGAGGCCAGACGGACTCAGCAGGAAAGGGTTGCAGGGCAACATCCTGTGATCCTGGCTCCCCAGAGTCCCTCTTGTGGGCTGCCTTGGGGCTGCCTCTCTCTCGGCCTGTTGTTTTTTAAAGCCTTTGTTTTCCTCGGTGTTTATAAAGTTTTGAGAGCTGCGTGGCCACGAGCCTGGACCTCACTTCCTGCTCCTGCCGTCACCCCCTGGGGCCCCACGTCCCAGACACCAGGGGGGAGCAGCAGGCGTGGAGGCGGGTCCCTTTATCCCGTGCAAATGGGGGCAGGAGGACCTCCACGTGGGGTCTCCTCTGCGGCGCAGGGTGGGGGCCTCGCCAAACAGTCAGCAGGGGCCCTGTGGGGCAAGAGGCACCCAGAGGGTGAGGGAGGCAAGCAAGCGGGAGTTGTCGCATCCCCACCGAATTCCTGTTCTGTGGATGCGGACATCCTGGCCCAGGGCCCTGGCCGGGCCTGGGTGTAGGTCCCAAGGTGACGGCTCCGCATATTTGTCACCACCGGGCACCCCCGTCCCTCCGTCCGAGTCCTGGCCGATGGCCCAGAGGTAGGCCCCTGGGTCCGCCCTCCCTCGTGGGCGGCAGCTCAGAAGCTCCCCACCAGCCTCCCTGGGTCGCTGGGCCACTTGGGGACGGCTGCTCTCAAGGACCTCTGTGACCACAGTGTCATAAGCCCATCTCTCCAGGGCGGGACTTTTAGGAAGGTCTCTGCTTCTGAAAGCCCTCAGCCCCCACCTCCTGTTCCCCACCAGGGAGGGCGTCCCCACCACGCTCTGCTTGCCTGGGACAGGGACCCCCGGGGACCCGTGGGGGCCCCAGAAGGGGCCTGAGTTCAGCCACATCCCCGGAGATTCCGAGGCTGGTCTCTCACGACCACCCCAGGGTGTGCGCGCAGCCCGGCCGGCCTCCCTGTCTCTCTGCCCCACCCTCTGCTGTCGTCCTCTCTCTCTGCCTCCGTGTCTCTCCAGCACCCCCCCCTGCCCCCCGTCTGTCCCCAAATCGTAGCACACGTGAAAGCACACAGCACAGTACAGGCGGTCACGGCCACCGCTTCTCTTGTAAAAACAGAAAGGCCCTTTGTCGGAACAGGGGACAGAAAACCGTCCTCGCAGTCCGCCGTTCAGGTTTAGCGAAGAGCCACAAGATTCCGTTTGGGGCTTGTCCCCCAAGGAGACCCCCTTCCGGTGGCCTGCAGCGTTGGCCTGGCCCTCAGAGCGCTGCGGACTGCGACATCGGACACAGTTCCTCGGGGGCAGCCCGGGGCGGAGGGGGGACCAGCAGGGAGGGGCGCCGCCGTCCTGGCCTGGCCTGCTCCATCGCACAGTCCCAGCAGCCCCTGCTCCAGGAGCCGTCCCGTGTGCCCCCTCGGAGCACCCCGAGGAGGGGCCTTCCCTGCAGCGGTCACCTTGTCTTCACCGCAGGTCAAGTGCTACCACAAGAAGTACCGCTCCGCCACCCGCGACGTCGTGTTCCGGCTGCAGTTCCACACCGGGGCCGTGCAGGGCCACCGCCTCGCGTTCGGGAAGGAGGACCTGGACGGCGCCTGCAGTGGTGAGGGCCCGCCGCATGGGTGGGCGGGCGGGGTGCCCGTGGGCCCCCGGGATTCCCTGTACATCCTGCCCTGCCCACTCATCACCCAGGGGGCAAAATGATGACCCATCTCAGGAAAAACTGACAGTTGATCCAACAAAAAAAACTCTCTGGAGGGACAGCGAACCACCCACATTTCCCCGCACGGGGACGCCATCAGTCCCCAGGGACACAGTCTGTCCCTACCTCCTCGTGGGCTGATGGGGACTTCTGTTGCAGATGGCCGCTTTCCTGCCAATGGGAAGGTCGAGCTGGTGTTCTCCGCCACCCCCGAGCGGATCCCAGGTGGGTCAGGGCGGACGCTGGCCGGGGCGGTAGCGGCGCATTGGGGACTCAGTCCTGTCTCCCGCCTCCACCCAGGATTGGAAGTTTCTCACCACAGGGGAGGACAGGGCTGGGCCTCGGTCCCTGAGGTTGTGTCCCTCCTTCTCGGGGACAAGACGCCGAATGTTTACTCTTCTCAAGGAACAATCGGATGTGCCTAAAGAACGTTAGAAGTTCTGTAGTCTGCAAACATTTGAGTTTGAAATAGGTCCTCCTTTTTTCCTGAAAACACTTCGAGAGAGGCATCAGCCCTTTATCAAGGCTTGTGGCTCACATCTGTCCCCAGAATGCCTCTGTGTGAACATTCTAACTTGGGGCTTTTTCTTCAGGTTTTATTTATTTATTTTGAGAGAGATGGGGTTGGAGAGAGAAAGAGAGGGAGAGAAACACTGATGTGATGCGTTGCCTCTCATGTGTCCCCTACTGGGGACCTGGCCCACAACCCAGGCATGTGCCCTGACTGGGAATCGAACTGGCGACCTTTTGGTTCACAGATCTGCGCTCAGTCCACTGAGCTTCACCAGCCAGGGCCTGACTCAGTTTTCCTCACTGTGTGAAATAAGCTCAGAGTCACGACCGAGGCAGGCGGTGGAGCACCAGGCTTGTGGGCTCCAAGCTGACGCGAGGCCGGGCCGGCTCTGGGAACGGCCGTGGGCGACACTGCAGACGTGGCCCTCAGAGCCTGGAGACCCTCGGGGGAGGGGGGACCTGCTCGCCTTTCGGGCTCCCGGCGCTCAGCCACCAGCACGCACTGCGGGCTCTGCGGAACTGACCCTGCGCACCCCCTCCACGCAGGCTGCGAGCACCTGCGCAACGACCGCGGGGTGAGCGTGGACTTCAACACGGCCGACCCGCTGATCCGCTGGGACTCCTACGAGAACCTAAGCGCCGACGGTGAAGGTGCGTCGGGCTGTCTTGCCTCTGTGGCGCGTCGCTATCCGAAGTGTCCCCACGGTGCCAGGAACCCCGCTGCCTCTCTGGAGGCAGCCCTGGGAGTCCGGGGCACTCCCGAGACCAGGCCTGGGGCGTCGGGGCCAGTCCAGCTCTTGGCAGAGCTGCCATGGGTGGTGGCCACTCGGTGAAGCTGTCATCTGGGAGCTTCCCCGCCGGGTGTCACAGCTGCTCCTTGCCAGGGACTGGCTCCCGCCTCCCATCCCCTCCCGTCGCCCGGCCCCCTGGGCAGCAGGCATCAGCCTTTGGTCTGCCTGTCACCCTGCGGTCCTGGGGTTGCAGCTGCCTCACGTCTGTTTCTGGGACTCCTTCTCGCCGAGGCCCCTGCTCTGCCCTCCCTCGGAGCCGACAGTCTGGCTCGGGCCCCGTGAAGGAGGGGAAGGCCGCGTCTGCCTGGCTCACAGTGTGAGGTCTTGGGTGCTCCCTCTCTCCCCTGATGGGAGGGAGAGACAGTCAACCCGCCTCTGTCCCCCAAACTCCCTCCTGACCTCATGTAGCCAGGAGCCCGTGTGGCGGGGGGCAGGTGGGGGCAGCGACCACGCCCATCTCTGAGGCTCGGGAGCTTCCCGGGATGGGAAGGGAAGGGACAGCAGTGGCCCATGCTGGGGGCACCGATAGTGCATTCCAGGAGGCGCGAGGCTCCTCGTCCCTCCTGGGCTTCTGGCAGCATTTTGGGGGCCGCAGATGGTCCGGGGCAGCGTGGATGTGGCTTCCAGGTGCTGTGTGACTTCCCTGTGTGGCCACCTGCCCACCTCTTAAACGCCCAGGTCCCTGAGCACACTGGGTCCCAGTAGAGCATCCCCAAAGCACATGTGGTCTGTCCTGCGTTCTCACTGTCACTGCAAAGCCTCCTTCACGGCTGTCCAAGCCCTGTAGACCTTCAGCTTTGTTGGGCTCCGGGCTGCCACCTGCTAGACGGCACCCCATGTCCCTTGATGGAAGATGTCTCCTTCCAAATCCCCTCCCCCCACTCCTCACACTCCACACCCCTGGAGGTGTGAGGCCAAGTGGCTTTGTGAGCCCCTTTCCGATACCCTTAGCTGTCCCCTTGGCTGACCAACGGTCCCCAGTTTGGGTCCTCGCACAAGGGTGCAGGGGCACCTCTGCCCCAGAGGTTAGGCCCCAGCAGGCACGACTCGGGCAGACACCGCCTTTCCCTGCTGCCTCCACCCCTGCGGCGGCCCGGGCACCGGGCTCTCCAGAACCCATGCCGTCCTCGGCAGGGTCCTGCAGCTGCCCTCGGTTCAGCTCTTCACCACTCTCACATCCCTCCTGGCAGGGACACCCACTGGGGACACTGGCTGAGCTTCCTGCGTGTCCTCTGTGGAGACCCTTTCTGTCCCTTCTGGTGGGAGGCGGGGTGCAGGCTCCTCGACGCAGGTGCGCTTCCGCCAAGTCCAGCGCAGCCTTCCTGGCAGCATCCGCAGCACCAGAAAGCACCGACGTCGATTAAACATTAGATACTCGGACCCAGAAGCCTGAGCGCCGTGGGCCGGGACGCACATGCCAGTGCCCCCTCCCCCTGCGGCAGATGCACGGTCCTCCGCCCTCCCTCTCGTCCGTCGCCAGGACCGGCCTGCCACACATCCCTCCTGTGGAAGGTGTGCTGGGCATTGAGGACACGAGACTCTGGGGGTGGGCATGGCCAAGAGTTAAGGGGAAAGGGAGGTGGGAAGAGGTTATGCAGGAAACAGAGTGTTTCTTGCCCAATGGCCCTGTGGAGAGTGAGGGTCCCAGCTGCAGGGGAAGGAGGCGGAGAGGCCCCACCTGGGCTCTGAGCACCCGGTGGACACAGTCGCTGTGGCCTGTGGACCCAGTGGGCTGGACGCCTGGCTGCCAGCCCTGCCCCGAGGGGTTTTTCCTCTGCCTCCTGGGCCTCCGAGTCCAGACTCCAGCGAACCTGGCAGCAGCAAGCCCCGCCCCTGTGTTTACGCCACACTGGCCTTTTTGGCAGAGGACAGGTCCCCTGCTCCCAGCCAACAAGGTCCTCCACCTTCTGTGCTTGGCGGGGGGTGGGGCGGGGGGCACGCCCAGCCCAGGATGCTTTTTCCCTTTCCGCAAAGTCGGGTCCCACAGTCCTAGACTGAAGGAGCTGTTGGGCGGTGTGGACGGAAGGTAAGCAAGGGGCATGCCTGTGTGTGCGCGCATGGCTTCTGCAAGCCCGCCAAGAGCTGCGACCGAGCTGCAGGTCAGAGCTGCGCAGCAGACTGAGCTTCCTGGGGGCAGGCAGGGCAGGTGGGCCCCACTGGTGCCAGGAGGGACGTGCAGGCCTGGGGCGGTCGGATCTCAGGCCAGCAGTGCCGCTGCCTGTGCTCCAGGGCTGGAATGTTCGAGTGAGGCGTGTCCGAGAGAACCCAACTACACGGTCTGCACGGCTCGGGCAGCGCCCTGGGCGTGTGGGACAAGGGACAGGAGCCGTGCTGGCTGCAGTCACGACCGTGTGGGCTCTTGGGGCAGGCGCCTCCTCCAGGACACGCTGGCCAGCGCCCATGCTGAATCTGCGAGGCATCACAGAGCCGCACCCGGAGCCTCCCCAAAGCCGGCCCCGCCGTGGGGTGTGTCCCTGCCAGGAGACGTCTGCTTCTACTCCCGCGCTTGCTTTTTCCCTCCCGGTCTGCATTCCCCCGAGAGTCTAGAGTCTGCTTGTCTCTGGAAAACATTCGCCAAGAGTGCAGCTCAGCTCCAAAAGCAGGGGTTCTCAGCAGCCCCCGCCCCCCGCAGGCAGGTGTGCTGGTGCCAGCGCCCCAGGGCCGCCCTCCTGCAGCGCAGGGGGCTCTGCGTCCTTCCTGTTGGGGCCCCTGCCGCGCCCTCAGGGGCAGGGAAGCCGAGTGCAGCACCAGGGCAGGCGTTCCTAGACCCGGGGTTGCCTGTCCAGGGGTGCAGGCCGTGCCCATGCCCTGGGGGGACTCACTGGCTTATCACTGTCTTCCCCCAAGAAAAAAGAATAAAAAGGAGGCGGAGCCAAGGGCTCCTGTTCTGTCACCCAGGGTCCAGCGTTGCTGCTTCAAGGCGAGATTTTCAAAAGCCCAAGTGCAGGCAGCCCTGGGTTCTCTCTGCAGCGGAAGCAATCTGATCCAAATCGGGGGGGGGGGGTCTGTAATTAGCACCCACAAGGGGGGCCCAGTGAGAGCAGACCCGTGTCGGGCCAGGGCCGAGCCCCGGTGCAAAGGATAGACCACTGTTCGTGGTGCCTGGGCCTAGGGCCGTCTGAGTCAGCACTGCGGCTTGCAGAACCGGGAGGAGTCTTTAGAAGTCCATTTCTGTTCCCCGGTCTCTGGGTCCTTGGATGGACACAATACCCTGAGTAGCCCTTGGGGACAACCCCTGGCTGGGTGACTTCTCTGCCATAAGGAAGGTGAGGCACAGTGGATCCTGTAACTCACCCGGGTCAGCCAGCTGTGGCCAAGCCAGGCCGCAGCAGGGGTGGATCGTGCCAGAAAAGCCTGGAAGGAGAGTGAAGACGCGCAGCTCAGCCACGCTCGGTGACAGCTTTCAGCCCCTGCGCCGCCGGAACCTATGGGGCGTGTGGTGCCCACCGTCCGTCAGAGGCACTGAGCTCTTCCCCTTAGACGGTCAAGTGTAGAAAACGGGAACAGAAGGAGGTTGAAAACAGCTGTTCGAAGGAGAAGGCCGGCAAGCGTCTGCCCAGGGGAGGCGCTCGGGGCCAGGACAGTCGCCCTGAGGACGTGGCTTTGGTCCAGGGGTCTGGGCAGGTCCTGGAAAAGAGGGAGGGAGGGGCGCCGGCAGGGCGGGCTCAGTCCCCTGAGCATCTCATCTGTCGTGCATTCGTCCCGCTGTTTTCACACACAGGTGTGCTTGGTGGGGTCAGGGGTGGACAGGTGTGTCTGTACAAAGAAGGCATGTCCGCCTGCCGTGGGCAGCGACTGGTAGCCTCTGCCGCCCTGCAGGGCCTCCAGAGTTGCGGAACAGGCCGCCGGGAACGCCCACAGCAGAGGAACCAGAGGTTGTGTGGTCTCAGGGGCCCAACCTTGGGCCGGGGAGATCCGGCGCGTGCTCTGGGCCCTGACCTCAGGATCGTGTTTGCGTGGAGGCGTGATTGACGGCAGCACTCACTCTGCCTAGCGCACAGTCCCAGGGGTTCGCTCTGCGACTGGCAAGAAGGGCCCTTCCTTCTGCACGTTCCCTGCGGGTCCCTGCCCTGCACCCTGGTGCCAGGTGGAGTCAGGTCTGTGGGGCTGCGTCCACTCGGAGTGCTGGACTCGGGGGCTGGTGACGACGTCCCCTCGCTCTCGTCCTGGGCACTTCTTCTAGGAGGGCGCGGTTGCGGGCACCCTGTGGCTGTGGGGAGTTGTGGAGACTGTTCCTGTCCATGCCTCCGCTTGGAGGGACGTTTTGATGTGCTGGGTGGTGTAGCTGGGTGGCCCAGCAATGGAGGCATCTGGAGAGTGTCCACACGGGGCTGCTGGGGGGGCGGCAGTGACCGTCCACGGTCGGCGGGTCATGGGTGGAGAAGCAGCCTGTCCCACGGTGGGGGTCTAGGCACAGGGACACGGGCTGATGGCCACTGATGGCAGAGACAGAGTGTGCACAGCTGGTGGCACCCGTTTCAGCCCAGGGAAGGGATGGAAAACTGCCACCGTCCACCCAGCAGCAGCAAAACACCCGGCTCTGCCTGGGACGAGGAGCCCCTTCAGGAGCTGGGGGGACAGCAGGGCACGAGAGTGGCGTGTGGAAATCGTGCCCACGTAGTTTTCGCAGCAGGAGATCTGTTGAGTTCTCAGGCTCCCCGGCTACGGCTGCGGACTGTCCTCTGGCTGCCCACCCGGGCCTGGTGTGACTCCCTCTGTGATATGGGGACTGTGATTCCCACAGGGCAGAGACACCCGTCTGCCTCCCGAGCCCTGCGAAGCGGCAGGGGGAGCCCCAGCCCGCAGCTCCCACCTCGCTGCGCCTCCCTGCTGGTCAGCGGGGGCAGACTCGGCGCTGGGGGGTTGCTTCGGTGTCCAAGCCCTGCCCCTCTCTCATCGGGCCCCTTCTGGCCCAGAGAAGCCACTATAACAGGAGCACCCGGGGCCAGTCCCTGCCCTTCCTCTTTCCATGAGTGACACACTCAGGCGTGAGCAGGTGTGCGTGTCGTCCCGTGTCACTGATTCAGAGGAACTTGCTGCCTGGCCTCAACAGAGGCTCAGGAGGCACCGAGGGGGTGGAGGGAGGCCGCCCACGTGCACGGTTCATTCTCGAGTCCCAGGGGTTTACACACTGAGTGAGCTTGGCGTTCAGACTGAGATGGAACCACCCGGGCACCCTCGTGGTACGTGACCCCCAGCAACCGGCCCAGCGTGACACAGTGGGAAGACCGCAGGGGTCTGCAGCTGGTCCCGGGAATTGCTTTTCGTTGCGTTCAGGCACACAGAATTAGGGACCCCTAGAGGCGTGTTGGCCCCTAATTACTGTGAGTTGTCTGTTATGAAGTCACACCTTGGCATAGACGGGGCTACGCCGTCTCAAGGGCCTGAAGCCCCGTCACCCCTGACTGACCGTCCTCTCCCGCTCTCTCCCCCCAGTACCGCACACACAGGGCCCTGTCGACGGCAGCCTCTATGCCAAGGTGAGGAAGAAGAGCACCTCGGACCCCAGTGCCCCAGGCGGGGCCCCGGCCGCCCCCACCACCAGCAGCCCAGACCACAGCGACCACACGCTGTCAGTCAGCAGCGACTCTGGCCACTCCACCGCCTCCGTGAGGACGGACAGGACAGAGGACCACCTGGCTCCAGGGCCCAAGAGGGGCCTGAGTGCCCAGGAGAAGGCCGAGTTGGATCAGCTGCTCAGCGGCTTTGGCCTAGAAGATTCCGGAAGCCCCCTGAAGGCCATGACTGAGGCTCACAGCACGTTAGGCGGGATGCGGCACGTCGTGCCCGCACAGGTGCACGTGAATGGAGACGCCGCGCCCAAGGACCGGGAGACGGACATCCTGGACGACGAGGTGCCCGGCCACGACCTGCACAGTGTGGGCAGCATCGGGACCCTGTCCTCCTCCGAGGGGCCCCCGGCGGCCCCCTCGGGCCCCTTTGCCTGCGCCCAGAGCAGCCACAACTCACTCCTGTCCGAGGGGTTCGGCAGCAGCGCCGGGGAAGACCTGCACGGCTCTCTGGCCCCGGACGTGGGCCTTGGTGTGGGGCCCCCCTATGAGCGGGATACTTTTGGGAGCCTCGGGCCCAAGCAGCCACAGCCTGTGCTCGGGGCACCCTGCGTGTCTGCACAGACGCAGCCCTATGAGCAGAGCGGCTACTCCACACAGACCTGGGTGCGCCAGCAACAGATGGTGGCCGCCCACCAGTACGGCTTTGCCCTGGATGGGGAGGCCAGGCTCATTGGCCGAGGCCCAGTGGATGGTTCCCGCCTGGCACAGGCCCTTCCCAAGCTCCCGGTCACCCCCGCCCAGGGGGCCAGCAGCAGGGGGGCCCCACAGAGGAGCATAGGCCCTGGGTCACTTCCACCCGACACCCAGCGGCCCCCTCCCAGCAACGTGCCGCAAGCCAGGTTCCCAGACATTAGCATCGTGAACGGCACGGGCCCGGGGCCCAGCCCAGACCCCTCCCCAGGCTCACCCACTCTGGACATCGACCAGTCCATCGAGCAGCTCAACAGACTGATCTTGGAGCTGGACCCCACTTTCGAGCCCCTCCCCACCCACTTGAGCATGTCCCCCGCGGTCCCGGACGGCGTGGGAGGTGGACTCCGGGCCAGTGGCCGCCTGCAGGACCGAGGAGAGGACCCAGGCCGGGGCCCCATGCAGCACGGTGAGCTGGCGTTTCACAGGGGCGCACCTGGTGTGCCCCCGTTTCATAACGGAGCGCTAGAGCAGTGTGCGGGTCCTTCGCAGGAGGAGGGGTGGGGTGGACAGCTGACCCTGGGCGCAGCCTCAAGGGGACAGAGAGGTAACCGCACAGCCTGGTGCTCGAGGTGTCCCTGAACTGGCCACGCAGGGAGCAGGTGGTGGAGCAGAGGGCGGAGGGCTGTGCCAGCGGGTGGAGGGCGGGCGTGCAGAGGGGAGGGGTGGGTTCAGCAGATGGGGCTGACTGACGGGTGCAGTGGAGTCCAGGCTGTGGGGCCCAGCTCCAGGGCCCAGCACAGCGAGGGTGTAACTGCCAGGGGCCCCATGGGCCATGCTGGCTCAGGGAGGGGGCCATACTCGCCCCCACCCCTGGGGTGTGGTGGGGTGTGCCCTCTGATTGGGCAGGGCCTGGACCCAGAGGCCACCCCGGGGCTGAGAGTGTGGTGACTTCAGGGGCCAGGCCCCCCCTGTTGGCTCATGTCTCCACCTGGGCCCAGCTCCCAGCGCCCAGCCTCTGAGTGTCCCCAGTGGCGGGGAGTGGAGGAAGGACCAGCGCCGGGTCCATGTTCCCCAGGACATGCTTCCAGTCTCGGAGCCTTTCCCCAAGGCTCCCGCCCCACCCTGCCGCAGGGGCAGAGCGCCTCTTGAAGTTGAGTTTCCGGAGGTGTCAGGCAGCCTGTCAGCTGCCCAAGGTCGCACAGGTCGTAGCGGGTGGATTTCGGGACCCCTCTGGTGGGGCTGGCCAGCAGGGTGCTGCAGGGTGAAGCCCTGCTGTGCCGGGCAGAGGCTGACCCTGCCGTTCTGGTGGGTAAAAGACGCCATCTCCGACCGCATGCTCGTTTCGTCCATTAAAAGAAACCCTGTCCCAGCGCCAGCCTACGTAAGGGTCCGCACGCACCTGTCCAGGATCTAGGCCACAGGTGAGCAGTGTGACTCGCTGCCTTCCCTGGGGCCCTGGGACCCTGGGTGTCCCAAGCTGGGAGCCAGGAGGAGCGGCATCTCCGGTGAGTAGACAGGCTGCCAGACAGTACCAGACGGACACAGAACCCCAGTTCCGCAGCAGCAGCAGCAGCTGAGCGGCACTGGTTCAGGCGGCCAGATGCCAGCGGGACAAGAGGGGCGAAGCCAGCACGGGGGGAGCACAGCTGTCCCTCGGCAAGGGCCCCCGTCGCTGAGCCTGCCCTGCAGATGTTCTCAGAAACAGGGAGACCGGGAGTCTCCTCCTCTGGGAGGTGGAGGGGCTGGCGATGCCTGAGAGGGCACCGGGAGGACTGCGGGTCCCGGGTGGCCATCCGGTGGCTCTGGGTTCCCGGGTCTCCCGGCTGCTGGGACACAGTCCCGAGTGAAGGGCCAAGTGGGGGACGGGAGACGGCGCCATGCCTCGGGGGCCGCACTTCCACTGCCTGCTCAAGTTCCGGCTGTCGTTACTGGACCTTCCGTTTTGCCCTTGATCGTCTTTGGTTCTTTCGTTGTAAAAACAATTAATGGCACTTTATCAACGAAGGGACTTGAGTGTGTCGGCAACAAGCCTGCACAGTTCAGCCTGTTTGGTTATTAATCACATGGCTCCGATTAGAGTGATCTTCAGACCCTTGCCTTCATTTTGGGGGAATCACAGGCCTTTAGAGGGGGGTCTTCCCTGCCTCTAG
>PVKM010023972.1:0-20829 GCA_004027735.1 Carollia perspicillata
TATGCTACTTATTCTCTGTACCTTCTCCCCACCCTCTCCGCCCACTCCCCTGTTGCTAGCCTTCCACGTGATCTCCACTTCTGTGGCTCTGCTCCTGTTTCTTGGTGACTGCTTAGTCTGCTTTTGTTTTAGGTGTGGATGTTAGTAACTGTGAATTTGCTATCCTTTCACTGTTCATATTTTTATCTTCTTTTTCTTAGGTAAGTCCCTTTAACATTTTATACAATAAGGGCTTGGTGATGATGAACTCCTTGAACTTGACCTTATCTGAGAAGCACTTCATCTGCCCTTCCATTCTAAGTGAAAGCTTTGCTGGATAGAGCAGTCTTGGATGTAGGTCCTTGCCTTTCATGACTTGAAATACTTCTTTCCGGCCCCTTTTTACCTGTAAAGTCTCTTTTGGGAAATCAGCTGACAGTCTGATGGGAACTCCTTTGTAGGTGACTGTCCTCTTATCTCTTGCTGCTTCTAGAATTCTCTCCTTCATTTTAATCTTGTGTAATGTAATTTTTATGTGCCTTGGCGTGTTTCTCCTTGAGTCCACCTTCTTTGTGACTCTCTGAGCTTCCTGGACTTCCTGTAAGTCTATTTCCTTTGCCAGATTGGGGAAGTTTTCCTTTATTATTCATTCAAATAAGTTCTCCACTTGTTGCTCTTCCTCTTCCCCTTATGGTACTCCCATGATTCAGATGTTGGAACGTTTAAAGATGTCCTGAAGGTTCCTAAGCCTCTGCTCATTTTTTTGAATTCTTGTTTCTTCATTCTTTTCTGTTTGGTTGTTTCTTTCTTCCTTCTGGTCCACTTCATTGATTTGAATTCCAGTTATCTTCCCATCCCTATTGGTTTCCTGTGCATTTTCCTTCATTTCTCTTATCAACGCCTTCATTTGTTCATCTAATTTGCTACCAAAGTCAACCAATTCTGTGAGCATCCTGATCACCAGTGTTTTGTACTGTGCACCTGATAGATTGGCTATCTCTTGGTTGCTTAAAAGTATTGGCTCTGGGGCTCTGAGTTGTTCTCCTGTTTGAATCATTTTGGGTCAGGTGGTGCACATTTTTGGTCAGGTGGTGTGTGTTAAGTATGGGTAGCAGAGCCTAAGGTGTTTACCAGGGCAGGGCAACCTAGTCGCAGGGTTGTGATGCTGTCTGTGAGGGCGGGGTCAGAGAGAGAACAATGACGCCTGTTCTGTGCTCTTTTGGATTTGTGTCCCCTCTGCTGCCTCCCACAAGCGAACTGGGCCCCCCCGGCACTGGTTCCCAGGTGGGTGGGCCTATGCATGCTCTAGGATCCTGCAAGCCTCCCCAACGACCTCTCCTGTGAGGCTGGGAGCCTCTCCTGGCACCTTTTCGATCAGTGTTAGGCTTTATTTCTTGTCGCTGAGGCCCTGGGCTGTGTGGTCCGTCTAACTACCCTCTCTTGCCTAGTTTATCTGTGCGCAAATGTGTGTCTGCGGTTGGCCAATCACCCTGTGTGCCCTACATGCTCTGCTCGTCTCCTCCCTGCATCTGGGGTCTGCAAGCTCCGCACCACCTACACTACCCAGCGCTCTCGGGTCTGGCAGCCACTGCATTTTCCTGCCGAGTTTCCTCTCCACTGACTGCTGACTGTGCCCCTCTTACTGGTCTGGTTGAATAGTTGTTGGACTTCTGTAGTTCAGTTTTCTGTGTTATGGTTGTGTTATTGTTTGTAAGTATTTGTTGTCCTTAATCTTGGTTGTGAGAGGAGGTACAGTGTTTCCACCTACACCTCCATCTTGGCCAGAAGTCTGAAGCTGTGTCTTTATTAGTACCTGATATTTATGTTTGTACATGGATCTGTGTCTCTACCTGTATTTGTACTTCTATCTTTATCTGTATCTCTATGTGTATCTGTCAGTATCTGTCTATTACTGTATTTGGTTCTCAGTCTACCTATTTCTAGTTTTCTATGTGTATCCGTATCAGTGTCTCTATTCATACATGTGTCTGGTCTCTATGTGAAACGTTAACTATGTGTCTATCTGCACCTATGCATAGATCTTTACCTGTTTCTATATTTGTGTCTCTCTGTGTAACTCTTTTTTTTTAAAGCTTCACCCAAAGGCATTTTTCATTGCTTTTAGAGAGAGGGGGAGGAAGGGGAGGAGGAAGAGAGAGAGAGAGAGAGAGAGAGAGAGAGAGAGAGAGAGACATTGATATGAGAGAAAAACATTGATGTGGGAGAGAAACATGAATTGGTTGCCTTCTCATATGTGCCCTGACCAGAAATCAAACTCACCACCTTCCAGTCTACAGGACAATAGTCCTACCAACTGAGCCACACTGGTCAGGGTTATATGTAACTCTTTCTAGGACTCACTTTGTACCTCTACCTGGTTGTGTACCTGTACCTGTTTCTGGATCTTTATCTTAATCCTGTCTCCATCTTAACTGGTGTCTATTTAGATCTGTATCTGTGTGTCTATCTTTATCTGTATCTGTCTCTCTCTCTGCATTGTATCAGCATTTCTATATATACCTGTATCTGTATTTTTATCTGTACCTATATCTGCATCTCTATAAGTATCTTTGTCTGTGTCTCTATCTGCACCTGTATTTGTGTCTCTATCTGTACCTGTTTCTGCATCTCCATCTTTACCTGTATCCATTTTCCTGTTTGTATCCATATCTGTATCTCTATAAGTATCCGTATCTTTGTCTTTATATGAACCTTTATCTGGTTTTCTATAAGTATCTCTATGTTTGTCTCTATATCTACCCATGCCCGTATATCTGTACCTCTATGTATTTCTCTATCTTTACCTCTGTTAGATCTATTAGTATTTGTATCTGTGCTAGTATCTGTACTTCTTGTCTCTACTTCTACTTATATCTGCATTTATATCTATACCTATGTCTTTCTGTGTATGTGTTCTTGTATATGGGTATCTGTCTGTAACCATATCTCTTGTGAACTTGTATCTGTGTCTCTACACAAAGGGGGACCCCCAAACTCCTGGAATTTATTTATAAATCATTGTGTATTTATTCTTACATGTTTAAACTTCAGTCACCTTCAAAGTACTCTTCAGTTGATGCAATACACCTATCAAGACGTTCTTTTCCACTGTTCAAAACAGTTTTTAAACTCATCGATTTTGACGCTTTTTAGTGCTTCTGCTGTTTTTTTTTTTGTTTTACTTCTTCCACATTGGCAAAATGTTTCCCCTTGAGGACTTGTTTCATCTTGGGAAACAAAAAAAGTTTCTCAGGGCAAGATCTGGTGAATATAGAGGGTGGGGCATGGGGGTCATGCCATTTTTGGTCAAAATCTACTGAACACTCAGCACAGTGTGGGTAGGTGGACTCATAAATCACCTAACATAAAATGGGCAAACACGTTGAAAGAGGCTTCAAAAAAATTCACTGAAGCTAAACACAGCCTCTCACAACAACGCCAGCTGGTACACAGATACAGATGGGTTCCTAGAACATTCATCTAGCAGGGGAAGCCTGTATTACAAGAAGCCCACCCTCCAGAAGATAATTCGGGGGGGGGGGTTGGGTCCCCTGGTGTATACCTGTATCTGTTTGTCTATCTATATCTTTATTTGTATCTGGGTCTTATCTGTATCTGTATCTGTGTCAAGAAAACTTGGAAATGCTCTGACACTTGCAAGAAAGATTATAAAACCTGCTTGTTACCTCTGCTGCTAGTTCCACATTGTTTCTCATTTTATTAGTTTACTGAGACTGATGTAAGAAATCAGTACAAACTGAGTGGCTTAAACAAATTAAAATATTGTCCTAATTTTCTCATAGCTAAAAATCTGGGGTCAGGAATTAGGCAGAGATAAGTCCTCCTGAAACTTGTTATGGAGAATCTGTTCCATGCCTCTCTCCTGGTTTCTAGTGAATTACTGGAAACATTTGGCATTCCTTTGTTTGTGGAATCATCACTCTTATGTTTGCCTTTATCTTCACATGTTGTTCTCCCTGTGTGGGTGACTTTGTGTTAAATTCTCCCTTTTTATGAGGATGTTAGTTACATTAATTTAGAGCTCACCCTAATGACCTCATCTCAACTACTGGTATCTGCATTGACCAAATTTTTAAATAAGGTCACATTTTGGAGTCTGGTGGTTAAGACTTCGTATGATTTTTTGGGGGAACACAATTCAACATATGACAATCATCCAACTCCTTCATTTCACTGCCAAGTTCATACCACCCCAAGCTCCTTGATTCCACCCTTTAGGCTGGCTCTTCTCTGGGCTCTCAGTTGGGCCTGAGACAGCTAATTGAGAAGGCCACTGCCATTATTTAAGGCAACCAGGGCAACTCAGAGGAGAGGTCTGTGGGGCGAGGATCTGGGAAAAGGTTGGATTCTGCACAGTGGTGTTCAATCTTGGGGAAGTGATGTCTCCTCAGACCTAAAAGTAGAATTTGTGTGAAGAGAGTCAGTCAGGTTGGGTTACATGATACCGCAAAAAGAAAAAAAAAATGACCCCACAATCTCAGTGCTTAACTCAGCAAAGATTTATTTCTCTTTAAATAATTATACTTTATTGATTATCCTATTATAGTTCTTCCAATTTTACCCCTTTACCCTTCTCCATCCAGCTCCCCACTCACTCCCTCAGGCATTCCCCACACCATTGTCCATGCCCATGGGTCATTCATATATGTTTTTTTGCTACTCTATTCCCTGTGTTGTAGTTTACATCCTCATGACTATTAGGTAAATACCAATTTGCACTTCTTAATTCCTAATCTTTTTTGCCCATCCCCCAGCCTCCTTTCATCTGGTAACCATCAAAATGTTTTCTGTATCTACGATTCTGTTTCTGTTCTGCTTGTTTTTATTTTAGATTCAGTTGTTGATAGTTATGTGTTTATTGCCATTTTAAAAATATTTTGTTTATATATTTTTAGACAGAGGGGAAGGGAGAAAGAGAGGGAGAAAAACATCAATGTTTTGTTGCCTCTCACACACCCCACACCAGGGAACCTGGCCTGCAACCCAGGCATGTGCCCCAGCTGGGAATTGAACTGGGGACCCTTTGGTTCACAGGCCAGCACTCAATCCACTGAGCCACACCAGCTGGGGCTATTGCCATTTTATTGTTCATATTTTTTATCTTCTTCTTCCTAAAGAAGACCTTTAACATTTCATGTAATATTGGTTTAGTGTCAATGAACTTCTTTAGCTTTTTCTTGTCTGGGAAGCTCTTTATCTGTCCTTTGATTCTAAATGATACCTTTGCTGGGTAGACTAATCTAGGTTGTAGCTCCTTGCTTTTTATCACTTTAAATATTTCTTACCAATCCCTCTGGCCTGCAAAGTTCTTTTTGAGAAATCAGCTGACAGTCTTATGGAGCTCCCTTGTAGGTAACTAACTGCTTTTCTCTTGCTGCTTTTAAGATTCTCTCTCTGTCTTTAGCCTTTGGCATTTTAATTATGATGTGTCTTGGGGTAGGCCTCTTTGGTTTCATCTTGTTTGAGACTCTCTGTGCTTGCTGGACTGTATATATACTTCCTTCACCAAGTTAGTGAAGTTTTCTGTCATTTTTTCAAATAGGTTTCCAATTTCTTGCTATCTTTCTTCTTCCAGGACCCTCATTATGCAAATGTTGGTACACTTGAAGTTGTCCCAGAGGCTCCTTACACTATCCTCATGTTTTTGAGTTCTTTTATCTTCTTGCTGCTCTGATTGGTTGTTTTTGCTTCCTTACATTTCAAATCACTGATTTGGTTCTTGGCTTCATACTCTCCTCTGTTAATTCCCTGTAAATTGTTCTTTATTTCAATTAGTGTATTCTTCAGTTCTGACTAGATTTCTTTATGCTGTTGAGGTCCTCACTAAGTTCCTTGAGCACCCTTATAACCAGTGTTCTGAACTCTGTATCTAGTAGATTGCTTGTCTCCAGTTTTCTTAGTTCTTTTTCTGGAGTTTGGTCCTGTTCTTTCATTTGGGCCATGTTTCCTTGTATCCTAATGTTGGCAGCCTCCCTGTGTTTGTTTCTATGTATTAGGTGGAACTGTTACATCTTTGAGGCTTTGAAGAGTGGCCTAATGTAGTAGGTGTCTGGTAGGGTCCAGTGGTACAGTCTCTCCTATCACCCAAACTGGGTACTCAAGGTGTGCCCACTGTGTAAGTGGTGTATACCCTCCTGCTGTAGTTGAGCTTTGATTGCTGTTACCGCATCCAAGGTCAGCCACCCACTGTGTTCTATCTGAGGTCACATAGCATAAGCTACAAAATGATCTGCAAATGGTTGCTAATTGTGTTAAGCTTGGAGGTGCCCCAGTGAGGCCAAGCTGTGAACCAAGGCCAGCTGGTACTAGTGCCAGGCCTAGGGCAACTTAACAAGAGGTATGGGGTTTGCTGAAGCCAGATGCTGCTTGTTTGAGAGAATTTAGGAAAATCTGAAGCATGAGCCAAGACAAGCCACTCATATGGAAAAGCCACTGGAAACAGCTTGGGTGGGTACAGAAGCTGGGTAGAGCAGGGCCTTAGGGAATAACCAGGGTGGGACAAACCTTGTGAGCCTCCTTGATGGAGTCTCACATATGGCGCCCAACTTCTGGGTGTGTGTTTCTGGGGGGGGGCTCAGAAAAGGAAGAGAGGCCTCTGCCAGCCTTTCTGTCTGAGAGAAAGCTGCCTCCCAGCTATTGCCATGATGCTAGACAATTCAGTTTCTCCCCATATGTCTCTCATGCCTTCAATCTGCTGCCTCAGCACTGGAGCTCAGAGAGAGTGAGTCCAAGTATGTCTGTATGTGGGTCCTTTAAGAAGAACTGCCTGGTAGTCCAGAAGTTTCTGTTTTCTACTGCCTTAATCCCTACTGGTTTTTATAGTCTGAATCTATGGTGACTTCTTTTCCTGGCACTGGAACCCTGGACTGGGGTGCCTGGTGTGGAACTGGAACCCTTCACTTTTGAGATACCCCTCCCAATTTTTACCTGCCACATTTAGTGTGGAACCCACCTTTCTTCATCTCTGCCCCCTCCTACCAGTCTCGATGTGATTTCTTCTTTAATTCCATAGTTGTACGATACCCATTCAACTTTATTTCTCATGGTTCTAAATGACAGTTTGTGGGGGAAACTCCGCGCAAGTCCTCCTGTCTGCCACGGATGAAAATAATGCTACCAAGATATGATCTGCTTGGGGAGGAGAGGTGGTCAAACTCTCAAAGGAGAAAGACCAGGAGTCACCTTCCTCAATGGTATTTATTAGGTTCGTAGCACACAGGGATACAGGTAAAGCTCATCAATCAATGTCAGGTGGCAAGGATCAAGCAACAGATAACATATCAAAGAAATCTGAGGGCTTAATCTGAGTGTCTGTCAGGTAAGGCGGTTGCAAAAACTTTAGGAGACATACTCATTTCCTGCTCCAGACCCTTATCATATGAATGAGAGCACTCTTAGCAAAGCAGGTTTCACAGGATTTTATGAATTCTTTCTTATGCCCAATCACCCCGGAACCTGCTCTAGCTGGCAGAGGGCTGCACCCCTTCCCCATCATAGATTCAGGCTTAAGTGGATTAGAGCCAGGAAGTGCTTCTCCCAGATGGAAAGGGGACTCGGGCTATGTCAAAATAGCTGGGGGGGGGAGTGAGGGTCTTTTGCCCCCATTTTGCTGCAGCCCCCTGAATCCTACCTTGATGGCCACCCAAGTGAGCGTGTCTGCCTTGGGTTGCCTCTCCTCTGAGAGGTCTTACCCGTCATTGGCTAACTGACCAAGCGATGGGGGCTAGAGATGGCAGAAGCAGTGCTCCTGTCAGGGAGATAAGCTTTGTTTCCTCAGTGGCTCACAGTCTGGAGGTTGCTCACTCAGCCTTAGCCAGGGGGGGCAGTTACAACTCCTGAAACCAGGCAGAGTGGTTCCCAACAATGGTTGTTCTACAGTTTAGTTGTAATTTTTATGTGGTTGTGCAAGGAGGCAAACCATGTTTATCTATGCTGCCATCTTGATGATTTTACCAAGGTTTATTTCTCATTTATGAAATATGTCAATTTCAGGTTAGTTGGAGTATTCTGCTCCATATCATCCTCATTCAGAGCCTAGGCTGGAGGAAGCTCTAGTCTCATGATTACTACATTTTAGTGTGTTTTTTTTCTCAGAAGTGAGATACCACACTTTTGTTCATACACCATTTGCTAGAGCAGGTCACATGGTCACATCTAATCTCAAGGGATCAGGAAAGTTTAATTATACCATGTACAATTCAATTCTACCATATGCCTGGAGAAAGAATTGAGAATATTTGGAGAACAGCCTTAGGAAGCCTGGGAGGGGCTTCTGCCACTTTTTCTCCTGTGTCTATTTGCAAGGATAACTGTATTCTGGTTATCCAAGGCAATTTATACATACTGTTCCAGCTTAAATATTAATGGTGCTCTTTTCCAGTCTTAAAAATGTCCCTGTTTGGATACAGATTCTACAGCCTCCATCCTCTTTGGTGGCAAGAGATAAAGACAGTTTATGTGCAGAGAAGTCTATGCTATTAGGAAGGGGGACACCTTTTCTGATTATATGTTAGTCTCTTTGTGTCTACTTTTCATTACCATTCAGCCCTCAAGTGAATCTTTCTTAGATATCTAATGTGGCCTCAGTTGTGTTTTGGGTGAAGAAAAGGACATGTGTTCAGGGAACAGAAAGGAAGCACTGTTGTTTAAAGGCTAGCATGGTGGTGGCAATGATGATAAGCAAGTGGCCTCCATGGGAAAGCAAAATATCCATGTGAGTGTTAGGGGCCTGTGTTGCCTTCTCCACCACCCAGAAGTCTTCTAGTGATGACCATGGTGGCCCTGGAGTTTTTTTTTTTAAGGAAGATGGTACATTATCAAAGATACTTCTGCAAGTAACACCCATTCATTTTCCATTTGATTTTCCCACCTTCGTGGAAAGCCACTTCCATCCCAGAGCTGGCATCCCAGTACAGAGGGGACAGAGCTGGTAGGAATAGCCTCACCATATTGTGCCAAGACAGAGAATGAGAAAACTGCTCCCCATGGTCACTAAGAGGTTGTCCTTTTTCTCCTGACATGTCCATGCCTTAAGGTCTTTGCACTTACTCTTCCTTTTGACTGTAATGTCATGCCTCTATTCTCCTCATGCCTGGCTTCTTATCTTTTTGAACTTGGCTATGATCCTTCCTCACAGACATTGACTGTTATTATCTTCTTGCATCAGATTACTCTATCTCTCCATTCTCTATCATGGCACCCCATTAATTTCTTTCATGACAATTGTTATGGTTTTTGAGTAATTATTTCCTTGTTACTTTTTTATTTCCCCTCAAGACTACAAGCCCTATAAGGATAAGAACTATGCCTGTTTTATTCATCATTGTATTACACAGCCTAACACAGAGCTGGACACTTAGTAGGTTCTGAACACATATTTGCTGAGTGAATGAATAAATGAATGAATGAATGATTACATAGATGAATGATTATATGCATTTGAATTTGATTTCTGATAATTTGCTCAATTCCTGGCCCTGAACAACAATGTAGGAAGATGAAAAGGTCTTCCTGCTCCACACAAATACCCTGATGGAGTTGAAGCAGGACCTGGACACCATCTTCTAAAGGATCAAGATGCTGCAAGGGAAGCTGGCCAGGTGGGCACACAGAGGCCTTCATCCATGTCCTGGAGGCATCCTTCCTGGAAGATGACAATGAAGACCCCATCCAGCTCCATAACCACCATTGCCACCTCAAAATGGAGTACAGGCTCTTGTGACACCAGTCCAGACACCATATTGCCTTACCTCAGCCCTGGCTTTGAGGACCTGTCCCACCTCCAACTTGACTCCATTGCCATCAATGGCCATAGCCAGACAGATGACAAGGAGATGCTGGGCAAGTACCTCTTTTCTCAGGTGCTCCAAATGGTTGTGGGGTTCTCCAGGTGCCTGAGGTGGCATCAGGTAACCCTGCCACCAGATGGTCAGTTTTGCCACCCTATTCTGCCATCCAGGTCACCTTGGGGGGCAAGGATCACTCCTAGGAGTGTAGATTTCCTGGGGGTCTGTCCTTCCCATTACTTCCTCACTGAAAGCATCTCTCTCCTGCAGACCCTCTGCCAGGCCAAGGAATGAAAGACTCCGGCTGGAGTCTTTGAGCTGGGCAAAAGGAAGCTCTTCCAGAGCTAGGTATGAAGTCTGCTATGAACAACACTTAAAGGTTCCCAAAGACACAGCCTGATGTTCCCTGTTTCAGCACCCCAGTCAGGACCTCCTTGAGGAAGACAAGCACTAGCATGTCTGTGTTCACCCCACCCAACTCCTGCACCTACTAATTCTAGTCTCCTTGATCCTTCCTCCAATGAAAGTATTAAATACTTTCTTCAATCAGTACCTCACGGAGGCTTCTGAAACAATTGTAGGAAGCTCAACAGCATCCACTCAACCCCAGGTGTGATAAGGGCCATGTTTATCTAACCAGAGGTGTGGATCCTGAGGGCCCTTAGGGCTTCTCCCAGGGCCTCCATGAAGCAAGCTTAGCCACCTTGGAAAACAGAATGTAACAGCATATTTTTGTACCCGATGTTTACAGATGCTGTTGGGCACTTACCACTAAAAAGTTTCCTTTACTAAAAAGAAAAAAGAAGAGAATACATTATTTTCCCCAAAACTTTCTCACATGTGGACAACTCTGATATGACTCGATGCTTGAATTCTACCCACCACACAGAGGGCTTGTCTGGTTTAAAAAAGGCTGCCTCAAACTAAAAAGTTTTTGCACAACAAAGGAAATCATCAACAAAATAAAAAGACAACCTACATAATGGGAGAACATATTTTCTGATACATCTGATAAGGGTTAATATCCAAAATTTATGAAGTACTTGCAAACCTCAATACCAAAAAAACATACAACCTAATTAAAAAATGGGCAAAGGACCTGAATAGACACTTCTCCAAAGAGGACATACACATGGCCAATTGACATATGAAATGATGCTCAACATCACTAATCATCAGAAAGATACAAATTAAAACCACAATGAGATACCATCTCACACTTTCCAGAATGGCTATCATCAATAAATCAACAAACAAGAAGTGCTGGTGAGGATGTGGAGAAAAGGGAATCGTTTTGCACTGTTGGTGGGAATGCAGATTGGCACAATCACTGTGGAAAGCAGAATGGAGATACCACAAAAGATTGAAAAAGGACCTGCCTTTTGACCCAGCATTCCCACTTTTGAGAATATATCCAAAGGAATGCAATACACTAATTCAAAAGAACATAAGCACCCCTATCCTCATTGTAGTGTTATTTACAATTGCCAAGATATGGAAGAAGACTAAGTATCTATCAATAAATGAGTGGATAAAACTATGGGACATTTACATGATGGAATACTACTTGGCCATAAAAAGAAGAAAATTTTGCCCTTTGTGACAGTATGGATGGACCTGGAGAAGATTATGTTAAGTGAAATAAGCCAGTCAGGGAAAAGCAAATACCATACGATTTCACTCATCTGTGGAATCTAATGAGCAAACTCAACAAGAAAAATGGAGACAGACTCATAGATGGAGAACAGATGACAGCTAGTGCAGGGAGGGTTAGAGTTTGGAGTGATTGAGCAAAAAGGTAAATGACTCATGGACATGGACAATGGTGTGATGATTGCTGGGTGGAGGGAGTATAAGGGAACTAAAAGGTAATGTAAAAAATACAATAAAGATTAAAAATAAGTAAAAAAATAAAAACTTTAAAAAGTTAAAAGCAAAGATTTCTGTTTACTGCAAAACCTATTTAGTGAATGTTTTTTACATATGCATGTGGATCAAAGAACCAGGATCCAGGGCCCTTTGCATTCCCAAAGTGCTCACACTTATGAAATAAAAGAAAAAACTGAGTGTTTCTCTTTGATTTTTGTGGGGATATAAAACAAATTACTGCAAATGAAAAACGAACATATAACCTCAAACTTAACTAAGAGTCCAAGATGGAAAACTTGTGAGTCTAATTCCAGTGCATTGATTCTCAGATGCTCTTCAGAATAATAACCCCAGTAGTCATGATTTGCTTTCATAATCAGATTAGGTGGCACTTCTTCCAGAAAATCTTCGGCATTCCCACTGCTGTTTGCTCCCTCATTCTCATATGGATTAGTTAGTCATTCATCCATTCATCCCTTCATTTGCTAAGTAATTCTTGAGAATGTGGATTACTTCTTGAGAATCCACATTCTTAAGAACTACTACATGACAGGCACTGATCAAGGTGCTCGTAAACAGAAAAGACAGGCACAGACAGATACAATTCCCTGCTCTCATGGAGCTAATGTTCTAGTTGGGGGATGTGGACAATATATAAGATAAAGAAGTATATTCCATAGTTCTTTAGAAGTTAGTAAGTGCTATAAATAAAAATAAAGAATGACCCTTGCTGGTGTGGCTCAGTGGATTGAGCACCAGACTGCGAACCAAAGGATCACCAGTTTGATTCCCAGTCAGGGCACATGCCTGAGTTTTGGGCTAGGATCCCAGTAGGGGGTGCATGACAGGCAACCACACATTGATATTTCTCTCTTTCTTCTTCCCTTCCACTCTGTCTAAAAATAAATAAATAGATATATAAACAAGTAAATAAATAAAAATCTTTTAAAAAAAGAATGAAAAAGACAAGATGATGGAGGTGGTACTGTAATTTTAGACTGAGTGTGCCATGTGGATGAGGGAATTATGTTCCAGGCAGGGAGAATAGCATGTGCAAAGGCGTGGAGCAGAAGGGTGCTTGGTGTGTCTGAGGATCAGCAAGGAGGCCCACGGTCCTGGAATGGCATGAGTGAAGGTAGAGCTGGAGGGTATGAACTCACAGAGCAATTTCCTCCATTGTACCATGAAATGCTCCTATTGCAGTGCCTGCATACCTTAACATTATTGTTAGCATTATTAGTTGGATTCCCTGGGGAACAGAGTCAAAGGTGAAGTGTAGTGTGCACTCAGCATCAACAACGGGGCAAGAGATTGTGTACCCTTTTTATGAAGATGGCTGCAAAATGATTGGGAACAATACAATCTATCACAATATCTTATTGTTATAAATATATATCATGTTTTATACTGTATAGTGATAGAATTCATCTTGTAAATACCCCAACACATAAATAAAAATTAAACATATATTGGGCCACAGAGAGATGTCAATATATTCTAAAATGTAAAAATAGAATTTTGCTTTTAACAATTGCAGGCTAGGTTGTTCAGTTCAATTCTTCAGCTGAGAACAACTAAAAAAGCTAGAAAAAAAGTATTAAGATAATCTATCTATGAGAATTAGGGGGATACCAAGGCAGGGAGACCAAGATACAAAAGAGAAGGGAAGCCCAGAGAGCAGAGACTGATACTTGGCTCTTTTTCCCTAGAGGAGAAAGTGCCAATTTTTGAAAGCTACAGGTGAGATGATGACAAATTTTGTAAATTTGGGGCACTAGGGGGACAAAATTAAGAGTTCAGGATCCACTAAACAGGGACCCTGGTAATTCCTTACCATCCCCAAGGTTTTAGATTGGGATCCCAAAGAGCTACATCCTAAGAGTAAGCATTAACCAGAACTATATTAACCCTAAAAAGGACTGAAAATCAGTTTAAAATCATCTCAATCCCTATTTGGATTAAGCTAATCTCCTAGACTAGTTGTGTGCTAGAAACTAAACTGAGGTGAAATATTTCACTAACCTAAGCTTCACAAAATATCATATCATATCTTAAAATTTTTTATAAACAATATTTAGCACTTAGTAAAAAAATTAACTAGTAATATAAGAAGACAAGATTTAATCCAAGAACCTAAAGGAAAAAATGGACGATAGAAACCAACTCTTTTTTAAAAAGATTTTATTTATTTACTTTTAGAGAGAGTGAAAGGGAGGAAGACAGAGAGAGAAACATCAATGTGTGAGAGATACATCAATTGATTGGTTGCCTCACCTGCAACTGGGGACCTGGCCCGCAACCCAGGCATGTGCCCTGACTGGGAACCGAACCAGTGAGCTTTCCGTTCACAGGCCAGGGCTCAATCCATTGAGCCACACCAGCCAGCACAGAAACCAACTCTTTATTCCAAATTATCTTATAGTTTTTTTTTAGTTGTATCATGGCTATGATTTATTACAGTGAAAGTATACAAACAAAAATCAACAATGGAAAAAGGTGCATGGAGTCCAGAGAAAACCAGGCACAATCTTCTTAGAGTTTTCTCAGAATTTTTTCAAAAATCATGAATGAATATTGATTTTTTTCAAATGGTTTTTCTGCATCAATTTATATGATCATACGGTTTTTTTCTTTAGTTTGTTAATGTGGTGATTACATTAATTGATTTTGAATGTTGAACCAGCTTTGCATGGTTGGAATAAATCCTGCTTGGTTGTGGTATATAATTCTTTTTACACATTGTTGGGTTTTCTTTACTAATTTTTTTGTTAAGGATCTTTGCATCTATGTTCATGAGATATATTGATCTGTGCTTTTCCTTTCTTGTAATGTCTTTGGTTTTGATATTGTCTTTATTCTTGCCTCATAGAATTAGTTGTGAAATGTTCCCTTTGCTTCTAGTTTCTGGAAGAGATTGTAGAGTATTGGTATCATGTCCTCCTTAAATATTTATTACAGTTCACTAATTAAAGCATTTGGGCCTCATACTTACTGCTTTGGAAGTTTTATAATTATTAAATTAAGTAATTTAATAGATATCAACCTCTTCATACTATTTATTTCTCCATGTGTGAATTTGATAGTTTGTATCTTTCAAAGAATTGATCCATTCATCTAAGTTATTACATTTGTGGGCATAAAGTTGTTCATAGTATTCCTTCATTATCCTATAATCCATGGGATCAGTAGTGATGCTTTTCTTTAATTTGTAATATGAGTATTTTGTGTCTTCTCTGTTTTGTCTTGGTTAGCCTAGTAGAGTTTTTATCAATTCTATGAATCTCTTCAAACAATTAGCTTTTGGTTTCATTGATTTTCTCTATTGTTTTCCTTTCATTGATTCCTGTTCCAGTACATATTACTTTTTTTTCTTCTATTTCCTTTAGGCTTAAATTGCTTGTCATTTTCTGGTTTCCTAACACGAGAGCTTAGATTACTGATTTTAGACCTTTCCTCTTTTGTTATTTGAATTTATCATGCTTATTTAATTTTTTATTGTTGTTCAAGTACAGTTGTCTCCATTTTCATACCCCATGTCCCCTGCCCCACCCAATCCTACCTCCCACCCTGAAAACTACCCCCTTTGGCTTGGTGCATGTGTCCTTTATACATGTTCCTTGATGGCCATTCCCCTATTATCCCTCTCCCCCCTCCTCTCTGGTTATTGTCAGTTTCTTCTTTATTTCAATGTCTCTGGTTGTATCTTGCTTGCTTGTTTGTTTTGTTGTATTGGTTCCACTTGTAGGTGAGATCATATGGTATTTGTCTTTTACTACCTGGCTTACTTCACTTAGCATAATGCTCTCCAGTTCCATTCATGCTGTCACAAAGGGCTCTTTCTTACTTTCTGCTGCATAGAATTCCGTTGTGTAGCTGTACCACAGTTTTTTGATTCACTCATTTATTGATGGGCACTTAGGTTGCTTCCAGCATTGACTACTGTAAATTGTGCTTCATAAACATTGGGGTGCATAGGTTCTTTTGGATTGGTGTTTCAGGGTTCTTAGGGTATAATCACAGCAGAGGTATTGCTGGGTCAAAAGACAGTTCTATTTTTAGTTTTCTGAGGCAATTCCATACTATTTTGCACAGTGGTTGCATGAGTCTGCATTCCCACCAACAGTACACTAGTATTCCCTTTTCTACACAACCTCTCCAACACTTGTTGTCTGTTGATTTGTTTATGATGGCCATTCTGATTGGTGCAAAGTGGTATCTCATTGTGGTTTTAGTTTGCATCTCTCTGATGGCTAGTGATGTTGAGCATGTTTTCAGATGTCTCTGGGCCCTGTGTATGTTCTCCTTGGGAAAGTGTCTGTTCAGGTTTTTGGTCCATTTATTAATTGTTTTTTTTTTTTTTGTCTTCCTGGAGTGGAGTCATGTGAGTTCTTTCTATATTTTGGAGATCAGACCCTTGTCTGGGTATCATTTGCAAATATATTTTCCCTTACACTTGCTTCTCTTTTCATTTTAATGCTGTTTTTTTTAGCAGTGCAGAAACTTTTTATTATGATGAAATCTCATTTGCTTATTCTTTCCTTTATATCCCTTGCTCTAGGGGACATATCAATGAAAATATTGCTGCATGAAATATGTGAGATTTCCTTGCCTATGTTCTCCTCTAGGACTTTTATGGTTTCATGAATTATATTTAAGTCTTTTATCCATCTTTAATTAATTTTTGTATATGGTGTAAGTTGGTAGTTGAGTTTCATTTTTTTGCATGTAGCTGTCCAGATCTCCCAATACCATTTATTGAAGAGGTTAGTTTTACTCCATTTTATACTTCTATCCCTTTGTCTAATATTAATTGACCATAGATGCTTGGGTTTATTTCTGGTCTCTCTGTTCTGTTCCATTGGACTATGTGTCTGTTCTTATGCCAGTACCATACTGTTTTGAATACTGTGGCCTTGTAATATAGTTTTATATCAGGTATTGTGGTCCCTACTACTTTGTTCTTCTTCCTCAAAATTTACACGGCTATTTAGGGTTGTTTAGAGTTCCATGTAAATTTTTGAAATGTTTCTTGTATATCTGTGAAATATGTCATTGGTACTTTAATACGGGTTATGTTAATCTATAAATTGCTTTGGGTAATGGGGACATTTTGATGATGTTGATTCTTCCAATTCATGAACACAGTGCATGCCTCCATTTGATTGTGTCTTCCTTAATTTCTTCAGTGTTGTGTAGTTTTCTGAGTACAGGTCCTCCAACTCCTTGGTAATATTTATTCCTAGGTATTTTATGTTTGTTTTTGCTATAGCAAATGGATTTTTCCCCTGATTTCTGATTCTGATCCTTTATTGCTGGTGCAAAAAATGCCTTTGATTTCTGAATATTGGCTTTGAATCCTGCTGGTTTGCCAAATTCACTTATTAGGTCAAGTAGTTTTTTGGTGGAGTCTATTGGGTTTTCTATGTACACTATCATATCATCTGCAAACAGTGATGGTTTTACTTCCATCTATCCAATTTGGATGCCTTTTATTTCTCTTTCTTGTCTGATGACTGTGGCTAGGACTTCCAATATTATATTAAATAGAAGTAGTGAAAATGGAAATCCTTGTCTTGTTCCTTATCGTAGTGAGAAAGCTTTTAGTTTTTGCCTGTTGAATATTGTGTTGGCTATAAGGTTCTTGTATATGGCCTTTATCATGTTGAGGAATTCTCCCTCTACTACTACTTTGCTGAATGTTTTTATCATAAATGGGTGCTGTACTTTATCAAATGCTTTTTCTTGATCTACTGATATGATCATTTGATTTTTGTCTTTCCTTTTGTTTATGTAATGTATAACATTTATTGATTTGCAAATGTTGTACCATCCTTGTATCCCTGGGATGAATCCCACTTGGTCATGGTGTATGATCTTTTTAATGTATTGTTGGATGCAGTTTGCCAATATTTTGTTGAAGATTTCAGCATCTATATTCATCAGTGATATTGGCCTGCAGTTTTCTTTCTTTGTTGTGTCTTTATCTGGTTTTGGAATTATGATGATGCTGGCTTCATAAAAAGAGTTTGGGAGTCTTCCTTCTTCTTGGATTTTTTTTTTTTGAATATTCTGAGAAGGATATGGGTTAGCTCTTCCTTAAAAGTTTTGTAAAATTCTCCTGTGAAACCATCTGGTCCTGGGCTTTTGTGTGTAGGGAGTTTTTTGATTACTGCTTCAATTTCATCAGCTGTTATTGGTCTGATCAGGCTCTCTGCTTTTTCTTCATTCGGTTTTGGGACATTATATTTTTCTAGATTATATTTTCCTAGATTATATTTTGCTTGTCCATTTCACCCCGGTTTTAAAATTTCTTGGCATATTGTTGTTCATAGTAATTTCTTTTAATCCTTTGCATTTCTGTGGTATCAGTTGTAATCTCTCCTTTTTCATTTTTTTATATGTTATGCTACTACAGTTGCTCAATTTTGTTATTCCCTTTATCCCCTTCCTCCCTGTCCCCTTCCACCATCCAGCATTCCCACCACCATTCGTTCATGTCCAGTGGTTGTATATATAAATTGTTTGGGTTCTTCATTTTGTATACTATTCTTAACCTCCCCTTGTCTATTTTGTGCCTACCTATTATGCTTCTTATTCCCTGTACCTTTTCTCCCCTTTTCTTCCTCCCACTCCCTACTGATAATCCTCCATGTGATCTCCATTTTTCTGATTCTATTCCTGTGCTAGTTGTTTGCTTAGTTTCTGTTTTTGTTTTTTTTTAGGTTAAGTTGTTGATAGTTGTGAGTTTGTTGTCATTTCACTTCTGATTTTGTTTATTTGGGTGTTTTCTCTTTTTGTCTTGATGAGTCTGCTTAAAGCCTTGTAGATTTTGTTTATTTTTTAAAGGACCAGCTCCTAGATTTATTAATCATATGGATTGTTGGTTTATTCTCTTTGTCATTTAAATTATTTTTTATAATTTTTTAAATTTTATTTTATGTTGTTCAGTTACAGTTTTCTGTCTTTTACTCCCATCCCAGTCCCCCCCCAGTGCTCCCCACCTCCCTCCCATTTCCACCCCCCTTAGTTTTTGTCCATGTGTCTTTTATACTTGTTCCTGTAATCCCTTCCCTTTTCCCCCTGAAATGCCCTCCCCTCTGGTTACTGTCAGCCTGTTTTCTGTTTCAATGTCTTTGGTTAAATTTTGCTTATATTTTGGTGTATGAACTTTCTAATGTATTGTTGGATGCGATTTGCCAATATTTTGTTGAGGATTTTAGCATCTATGTTCATCAGCGATATTGGTCTGAAATTTTCTTTCTTTGTTTTGTCTTTTTTTTTTACCTTAGATTTTGGTTTTATTTATTTTTTTTTTCACTTTATTTTTTTATTAATATTTTTATTTTAATTGTTTTTCAGTACAGTTTTCTGTCTTTTACTCCCATCCAGACCACCCCCCAGTGCTCCCCACCTCCCTCCCCTTTCCACCCCCCTTAGTTTTTGACCATGTGTCCTTTATACTTGTTCCTATAATCCCCTCCCTTTTTCCCTGATATTCCCTCCCCTCTCCCATCTGGATACTGTCATCCCCTTTTCTATTTCAATGTCTTTGGCTATATTTTGCTTGCTTGTTTGTTTAGTTATTTTGTCTTTATTTGGTTTTGGGATTAGGATGATGCTGGCTTCATAAAAAGTCTTTGGGAATCTTCCATCACTTTGGATTTTAGGGAATAGTCTGTGAAGGATAGGGGTTAGCCCTTCCTTAAATGCTCTGTAGAATTCTCCTGTGAAACCATCTGGTCCAGGGCTTTTGTGTGTCGAGAGTTTTTTGATCACTGCCTCAATTTCATCTGCTGTTATTGGTCTGTTCAGGCTCTCTGCTTCTTCTTCATTTAGTTTTGGAAGATTATATTTTTCTGGAAATTTGTCCATTTCACCTAGGTTTTCAAATTTCTTGGCATACAGCTCCTCATAGTAATTTCTTACAACCCTTTGTATTTCTATGGTGTCCGTAGTAATATCTCCTCTTTCATTTCTGATTGTGTTTATTTGAGTCCTCTCTCTTCTTTGCTCGATGAGCCTTCTTAAAAGCTTGTTAATTTTGTTTATCTTTTCAAAGAACCAGCTCTTGTATTCATTGATCCTTAGTATTGTGCTTTTAGTCTCTATGTCATTTAATTCTGCTCTGATCTTGGTTATTTCCTTCCTTCTACTAGCTCTGGGCTATTTTTGTTGTTGTTCCTCGAGTTCTTGTAGGTGTAGGGTTAAGCTGTTTGTTTGAAATGTGTCTATCTTTTTTAAGTAGGCCTGTATTGCTATGAACTTCCCTATTAGGACTGCCTTTGCTGTGTCCCATAAGTTTAGGGTTGCCATGAGTTCATTTTCATTTGTTTCCAGAAACTTTTTTATTACTTCCCCAATTTCATTCTTGACCCATTCATTGTTTAATAGCATGTTATTCAATCTCCATGATTTTGAGTGTTTTGGGTTTTTTTCCCTTGGGGTTGGTTTTTAGTTTCAGTCCCTTGTGGTTGTAGAAAATGCTTGGTATGATTTCAATTTTCTTGAATTTGTTGAGGCTTGTTTTGTGTCCTATCATGTGGTCTATCTTTGAAAATGTTCCATGTGCGTTTGAATAGAATGTGTATTTATCTTCTTTTGGAGGCAGGGCTCTATATATATCAGTTAAGTCCATTTCATCTAGGGCGTGGTTCAATGCCACAATATCTTTGTTGATATTTTGTTTGGAAGATCTGTCCATTTGTGACAGTGGGGTGTTAAAATCCCCTTCTATAATTGTGTTGCTATAAATATCTTTCTTGAAGTTCCCTAAGATTTTCTTTATGTATTTGGGTGCTCGTATGTTGGGTGCATATATATTTACAATGTTTATGTCTTCTTGGTGGAGTCTTCCCTTGAGTATTATGAAGTGACCTTGTGGGTCTCTCTTTATGGCTCTTTTTTTGAAGTCTATTTTGTCTGATATGAATATTGCTACCTTGGCTTGTTTTTCCTGTTCATTTGCTTGGAAAATTAGTTTCCAGCCCTTCACTTTCAGTCTGTGTATGTCTTTTGTCCTCAGGTGGGTCTCTTGTAGGCAGCATATGTGTGGGTCATGCTTTCTTATCCATTCAGCTAGTCTGTGTCTTTTGATTGGAGCATTTAATCCATTTACATTTAAGGTTATTATGGATAGGTACTTATTCATTGCCATTTCTGTACCTATGTTCCTCTC
>PVKM010023973.1:0-20831 GCA_004027735.1 Carollia perspicillata
ATCTCCATACACTGCACAATTATTTTTTTTGCATTTCAGTGTGTTTTTACCTTTCTTGAAATAATAAAGCATAATATGCCTAAAATGTTGTATATTTTCTTCCATCTTCCATTTTAAAATGGCCACACAAAAATTCACCAATTTTGATGGTTTTTTTTAGTGCATGCTGATACGACAGCTGTCACAATACGACCTAACAAAATTGTTTCAAATGAAGTTAAAGACAGCTAAGTGCTACTAGAGCCATTGTACGGAAAAAAACAAAACTTTTTGAGGAGAAGAGGGAGGGGAGAGGTCAGTGGGAGGAAAGGGCATGCTAGGCAGAGGGCACGGCCCGAGTAAAGACATGGAATGAAAAACGCCAGGATGTGGACAGGACCGTGTTCGAATCCAGTGTGGCTGGGGGTGTGCGGCAAGGCAGAGGGGGCAGGGAGACCGGTGGGGCTGGAGTCCAGGCCTCCCCACACTGAGCCCGGGGGCACTCCTCAGCCACGTGGCCCCACACCCCTCTGAGCTTCTCCTTCCCGGTCGCTGCCCGTTAACTGCCAAGTAATTAGCGTGAATGCCTCTTAGCTTATCAACTAATATTCTTCAAAAGTCTAGCAGGGGCAATGACGGCCTGCCCCTCACCAAGCCCCTGGTTTCCAAGGGACCCTCGCACCCCTCAGTGACGTCGGTGTCTTTCTGTTCACAGAGGAGGGACGGCTACTCTGCAGGCTTCCTCGAGCAAACTCATCCACTCCTTTGGCTTTAACATCACCTCCAAGTCAATAACTCTGGGACGGCCTCTCCGCGTGGGCGGCTCGTCCGTCTGCTTTCCCCAAACCTGCCTCTATGCAGTGTTCCCTGACTCAGCGGATGGCACCAGCCACCTGAGACGCGAACTTGGGAGTCATCTCGCGCTCCTACTGTCGTCGTAATTCCTGTTTATTGGAGGTCAGTTGTACGCCAGACACTTACGTTCTCTCATGTTGTCATCCTAACTGTCTGGGGAGGTGGGTGTTATTACCCGGATTTTACAGCCAGGGAAGGAAGGCTAGAGAGGTACTTGCCCAAGGTCATGTAATTAGTAGTAACCAGCAGAGCCAGGGTGTCTGATGCTAAAGTCCACACCTGTAAGCATTAGACTGGCTGTCCTAATCAGTCACAAAATTTTGCAAGTCCTATTTCCTCCAAGCCTCTTGACTTTTTATTCCCATCTCCAAGCCCGCCTTTGCCTCCTCCTCACCTTTACTCACCTGAACCATCCCAATAGCCACGCCCCTTCTTTCTCAACTCATCCACCCAAGTGACCCATCTAAGACCTTGTGATTCTCCAGCCTACAATTTCCCAAGGCTCCCTGTTGCCCTCAGGATAAAGTGCATACTCTGGAGCCCCTTGCTGCTCACACACTGCCCCTCCTGCTGTGTTCCCTTCAGGAACCTTCTCTCCCAGGCACTTCCCTGCCTCTGAGACTTGCATCTCTTGCTGGCTGCCTGGGATGAAGAGGGCTGGTCTCAGTGAAGTATTTCATGATCCCTTTTTTATCTGCTGCCCAAGGAGGAGTATGGGCTCCTCTGGAGCTCCTTATGCCTATGCCTTTAGCCCTCGCCCCATGTCCTGTGTCCCCCACTAGACTGCGAACCCCTCAAAGGCAGCCTGTGTTTTAACCAACTCTGGCCAGAACACTGAAGGAATCAGCTACCCCTTATTCAGAAGCCTTCACCAAGTGCCATGCATTGCACCCGCCGCTCTGCATAAATTCCTTCATTTAAGCCCTGTGAGAGCCATGGGAGGTCAGCATCGTTTAACTTCACGGTGCAGATCTGGAGGCTGCCTGCCTCTCATCGAATGGCCCGCCGCTCAGCACAACTCCTGGGGTGGTGCTGGTTCTTGATGAATAGTCGTCAAATGAATAAATAAACGCAACACAAGGGCTATATGAGCACTCACTGAAAACTCTGTAGGCCCTGCTGTGCCCCACTGATCCTGAGGTCCAACAGAGTCCATGGCTGCTCTCCCCTCCCCCAACCTTCAGTCCCAGGCTGCAGTGATTTCTAGCGCCTGATCCCACTTTCCAGGTGTTCCTGGCCCTGATCCCACTTTCTACCTGATCGCAGTATGGACAGAAGTGATGGTTGTGGTAATAGGGTTTACTAGGGGAGAAACAGGGCCTTGGGGGCGGGGTTGCAGCAAGGTTGGGGGGTGACTTACCAACATGAGAAGCCAGGAAGACGATGGGGAGCAGCAATGCGGGCCCCAGCCAGACCATGCTCCGGAGGCTGACCGGGCCAACCAGGACAAGCTGGGCCCTAAGTCAGTGACTCTGGGTCTGGCTGCTCAGCCTGTGCTAGTCAGTGAGTGTTGGTGCTGGGGAGGAAAAGGAAATGAGGTGGCTTGGGTGGGAGGGAGGCCGGGGAGAGGGGTGGGAAGGACTTATCCTGCTTCTGGGCCTCTAGGCCCCCCAGTCTGATCCCCACAGGCAGGGGATGGGTGTGGCCTAGAAGGCTCTGGAATGGGGTCACTGAAAGTAGGGGGAGGGCTGTGGTAAAAACAGACCTGGAGACTGTTGGGCTGATTTTTTCCATCTCCTCCTCTCCGTCCTCATCCTCGGTCTTGCCAGCACACAGGAGGCAGGAAAGGGAGGAAGCCAGTGGCTTCCGCCTATTGAGGAGGGACAGGGGGAGGATGTTGTTCTGGGGTCTCCCCTCCCACTCAGCACATACACACAGTACAGCCCACAGGATTCCTCGTGGGCCCCAGGACACAGTTCCATGGGACTCCTGGAGAGCAGTTCATGTATGTAACACAAGGCTCTTTGTGGGCCCGTGAATGTGTGCACTCAGAAGAATGAAATAACTCACACTACACAGGGCAAAAAGGAACCTTCCATTCTATGTTGCGTGACTCTCAATTTACAGGTGGGGAACTGAGGCCTGCAGGGCTCGAGTGCACTCCGGGGTCACGGCAAAGCTAGGCCTTGAACTTCTGACTTAGACACTCCTCAGGGCACGCGTTAGACAGATCCAGAGAGTCTCGTGTGTGCAGTCCTCAGCTGAAACCACGGGCGGAGGCTTCAGCTCCTTGCCTGCCTGATGTCATTTGTTTCACAGCAAACCCTGCCTGTCCCTGAGCACTGGGGTAACAGAAGTCTGCCCGGGGGTGCACTCACTCTTGAAGGCTGGCAACAGCTCGGGACAGTCCCAGCCCCTTGGCAAAGCCCCAGGGGGCTTGCCTCTGCTGTGGCCTCATCTCCCGCTGCCCTGGCGCCACCGCTCCACCCGGAGTCACTGCTGGCAATTTCTAGAACAGACCATAACCTGCAGGTGTGGAATGCCTGTAAGGCGTGTGTGAGTATGTCCTTGCAGAGAGCAGAGCGAGAGTCATGGAGCCCTCAGGTGTCTGGGACCTGCTGGTCAGATCCGTGGCCCCTCTGGCCTGGAAGGAATGGTTGGGGTGGGGATGACACCTGGTGCCAGCTTAGGTGACTTGGGTTGGGAAGTCCAAACCTTTCTCTGGGGCTGGAACATCTTCCCAGAGGCTGTTGCTGTGCGAAGACTGGCTCTCCTGTGGACCTTCCAGGTTTGGATTCCCTGTCCTGGGAAGCTGGGCCCCTATGGGGCTTGAGCTGGCTTAGTTCTAGGGCTCTTCTGAAAATCCCTGTACAGTCCCAGGAGAAGCTTTGACTCCTGGTACAGCATGAAAAAGGATCAGGGAAGACCCCCATTGTATAGGTCTACAGACACCTCCGTTCCTAGGCCTGAGGCTGGGAAGAAGTTTCTCTGGACAAGACTCGAGTGGGAATAGGGATGGGAAGATGTGGTTGATGCCTTAGACTTTAGCTTATCTTTGAGTCTGGCATGAGAAAGGGCAGGGGAATGCTGGGGCAGTTTGTAGACAGAGGACACTTTTGTGAAACTTCCCCTTGGTTCTGGCAGGCCTGATGTCATTTTGGAAATGTGTGGAGAACACTTGGGCAGCATCTCATCTTCTTGAAAAGGACAGATGCTGGCACAGGTGTTTGCTCTGGACGAAGTCTGAGACCGTGACACCACAGCCCGTGCAAAGACTTCAGCCCATCTGCCCTCCCCACTTTCAACTGGGAGACAAAACTCAGTAGTAATGATCTGTAGATAAATAAGAGGGGGAACCCCCCAAAACCAAGATTATCTCCTGGAGGGCAGCCCCCTTGTAGCACAGGCTTCCCTCGTGAGGTGAGTTCCAGGAACCCATCTGTATCGGTGCACCCCACCAGCTGGCGTTGTTGTGAGAGGCTGTGTTCAGTCTCAATGAAGTTTTTTTGGAAGACTCTTTCAATGCGTTTGCCCATTTCATGATGTATGATTTATGAAAGAACCTACCCACACCACACTGTTCAGCAGTTTTTGACCCAAAACAGAATGACCCCTGTGCCCCACCCTCCCTATTCCTGATCTTGCCCCGAGTGATTTTCTGATGTTTCCTCTAATGAAAAAAAGTCCTCAAAGGGAAATATTTTGCTGATGTGGATGAGGTGGAACAAAAAAATGGCAGAAGCACTGAAAAGCATCAAAATCAACGAGTTCAAATGCTGTTTTGAGCAGTGGGAAAACAATCTCAATAGGAGTATTTCTTCATATGGAGAGTACATTGCAGGTGACTGAAGTTTAAACGTGTAAGAATAAATACACAATTTTTATAAATAAATTCTGGATTTTGGGGTCCCCCCTAGTATAGTGCAACTCTTGTAGAGTTTGTATACAAGGATTTGTAGTATACGACAATGTTCTATCAGGGTAAAAGTGTATTTTTATATATTTTGGATTATGTTCCAAGTGATTTAAACAGAGCCTATTTACAAACAGCATGTCACAAATGGAATGTCACAATTTTTGAGTGGGCTATGTGTACATCCGCTATTGCAATAGGAATGTTTAAACCATCATGCACCCAATGTAGGAGCACCTAAATATATAAAGCAAATCTTGATGGACATATAGGGAGAGATGGACAGCAGTGCAGCCATAGTTGAGGATTTTAACACCAATTAACACTGACATCAATGGATAGATCTTCCAGACAGAGAATGAACAGGGAAGCAGAGGCCTCAAACGACACACTAGATCAAGCGGCTTGAATCGATGTCTTTGCAGTCTTTCGCCCCAAAGCAGCAGAACGTGCACACTTTTCAAGAGCACATGGAGCGTTTTCTAGGACAGACCACGTGATGGGACACAAAAGAAGTCTCAGTAAATGTAAGAAGATTAAAATCATATTATGCATCTTCTCTGACCATAAGGGTGTGAAACTGGAAATTGATCACAAGAAAAAAAAACACAGTTACATGGAAGCTAAATAACATGCTACTAAACAATGAACAGATTAACAATGCGATCAAGGAAGAAATCCAAAGATACCTCGACACAAATGACAATGAGAACACAACAACCCCAAATCTCTGAGACATCGTGGAAGCAGTCCTAAGGGGGAAATTCTTAGTATTATTACAGCCCTGCTTCAAGAAACAAGAAAAATCTCAAATAAACAATCTAACTTTATACTTAAAGGAACTAAAAAAAAAAAAATAATAAAGAACAACAAACAAAGCCCAAAGTGAGTAGAAGGAAGGAAATAATAAAGGTCAGAGCAGAAATACAATACAAAAGATTAATGAAACCAAGATCTGGCTCTTTGAAAAGATAAACAAGATGGACAAACTTTTAACCAGACTCATCAAGAAAAAAAGAGAGAGGACCCAAATAAATAAAATCAGAAATGAGCCTTGGCTGGTGTGGCTCAGTGGATTGAGCACGGGCCTGTGAAGTAAGGAGTTGCCGGTTCGATTCCTGATCAGGGCACGTGCCTGGGTTGAAGGCCAGGTCCCCCATAGGGGACACATGAGAGGCAACCACACATTGATGTTTCTCTCCCACTCTTTCTCCTTCCCTTCCCCTCTCTCTAAAAATAAATAAATAAAATATTTAAAATAAAAAAAGAAATGAAAGAGGAGAAGTAACAATTGATTCCACTGAAACACAAAGGATTGTAAGAAAATATTACAAAACAACTATATGTCAACAAATTGGACAATCTGGACAAAATAGATAAATTCCTAGAAACATACAATCTTCCAAAACTGAATCAGGGAAAGCGAGAAAATCTGAATAAACAAATTACAATGAATGAAATTGAAGCAGAAATAAAAAAAAAAAATCTCCCAACAGACAAAAGCCCTGAACTGGATGGCTTCACAGAATTTTATCAAACATTCGAAGAACTAAACACCTCTCCTTCTTAAACTATTCCAAAAATTCAAGAGGAAGGAAGACTCCCAAGCTCACTTTATGAGGCCAGCATTGTCTTAATTCCAAAGCCAGATAAGGACACTACAAAGAAAGAAAATTATAGACCAACATCCCTGATGAACATAGATGCCAAAATCCTCAACCAAATATTAGCAAATCAGATCTATCAATACATTAAATCATATACCATGATCAAGTGGGGTTTATCCCTGAGATGCAAAGTTGGCACAATATCTGCAAATCAACAAACATGATATACCACATAAACAAATGAACAAATAAATAAAAACAAGCCACAATGCATATCCTAAAGTCTCAGTCGCTGGAAAACTAGAAGTTAAAAATAATGTTAATGCAGGTATACAGCCCTATACACTGTGAGGTCAACCCTCAGACTCAAAACAAACTTAAGCTAAACTAAAGATAGTTTTTTTAAAGCAAAAAAAACAGCACGACCAACTGCGCACGAGACAAAAGCTGCCTTCCTGCACACGGTGGGAGCCCCAGCCGTCGGTGCGTGGGCGCCTACAGGAGCTTTGTCAGGTTGCCAGCTGTTTCGAGGCCGCCAGGCTTCTTAACGGCACATGGAGGAGATTTTAATAAACTGTAGCAATGTTAGTGACCTTCAGTCAGAATGTTACTAGCCCCGGCTGGTGTGGCTCAATGGATTGAGTGTCGGCCTATGAACCAAAAGGTCGTGGGTTCAATTCCTAGTCAGGGCACATGCCTGGGTTGCGGGCCAGGTTCCTTATTTGGGGGCGTTTGAGAGGCAACCAACTGATGTATCTCTCACACATTGATTTCTCTCTCTCTCTTTCTGTCTCTCTCCCTCTCCCACTCTTCCCGTCTCTCTAAGAAGTAAATAAATAAATAATAAAGAATGTTACTAGTAAGAAGCCTGTAGTTGGACCTAAAAAAGGATAATGAAATGAGTTATCATTTGCCCATGACAGCTGAACAAGGGACGTGTGTTTTTGCAACTGTCTGAGGCCCGTTGGAACAGCCTCTTGCTCCACTGTGGGCTGTGCGGCTAAACAGGTCTGCGTTTGCCCAGCGGTGTCAACTCTTTGGAGTGATACTGACAATTATTGTATATCTTCCATTGCTACTCTGTAGATCTGGGGCTGCTTCTTTTGGAGACATAGTCTGTCTTGGTCCCTTTCGGCCACCCTAACTAACCACCAGACTGCGTGCCTTACTACAGCAAACATTAATTTTTCTCAGTTCTGGAGGCCAGAAGTCCATGATCGGGGTGCCAGCATGGTCAGGGGGGGGGCCCTTTTCCAGGCTGAAGATCCTTACAGGGTGGAAGGGGCAAAGGAGCGCTCTTAGGCCTCTTCTACAAAGGCATTCATCTCAGTCATAGGACTGATTCACCTCCCGAAGGCCCCGTCTCCTAGTACCATCATATTGGGCGTTATGAGCTCAACGAACGGGTTTGGAGGGGAGACACAGACGTTCAGGCCATAGTATTGCCCTTCTCTAGGAGCAGGTCAATGAAAGCAAGGTGGGGACAGGCCTGTGGCTTCACAGGAACCCATGCCAGCCCACACGTGTTTCCCGGGGCCCTCCTGTGTACCAGACTTGGTGCCACATGCTGCGGATACAGGCGCGGGAAGGGCAGACGTCGGGCTCTGGGATGTTTAGCCTAAAAGTAGAGATCCTTTCGTGGCAGAAACTTGACGACATCACGCTTCAGAGCACTTGTTCAGAGAATGGGAGCCAACGTATTTTGGGGGGCGAGACCTGTCTTACTGGAGTTCCTCTTAGAGACTTGGCATACGACTAAGTGACCCGCGTGGTGGAGTCTGACCCACGCTGAGGTTCCTTTGGCATGACGCTTCCTCTGGGCAGCCCGGGTTCCGGGAGAGCAGCCGCAGAAGCATGGGGAAGTACAAGGAAGACCTGATTGGTTTATAACAATGCATAACCCTGGTTGTGTTTCTTCCCCGCATGGGCTACTATTTAGTGTAATAAAAGGATACAATAGAAGCTCTTTCGCATTTTGAAGGGGGATACATAATTAACCCCCTCAACCACCCCACTGCACATGCACACAATGCCCACTTACTGCCCAGCTACGACGTGCAGGTACCTCCTCAGTGGCCGTCGCACTCTGTCACGGCCTCCCGTACCTCTCCGTTGCATAACCTTCAACTTCCTGGCACTACCTGGGCCATATTTGGCTCTCAAAAAACTGGCAAAAAACAAACAAACAAACAAACAAACTGTGTGTTCGTTATGTGGAATTATGGCAGGGAAAGGCATGGGCAGGGGCTGGATCTTCCTTGAAAGGAATTGTCAGTTCCCATCGTCCCAGGAAAGGGCTTTCCCTCACAGGGATCCAGCACCGAGTGGCAGCCTGAACCCGAGCTGGACTCGCTCCTGGTGCAGACGGTTCGGGCAGAGGCACTGATGGTGTGAATGTTCACGGGGGTTCTTTTGGAGGACCCAGGTTGGTCTGGGAAAGAAGTGAAACCAGAGGGGAGGAGTGAATGCCTGGACTTGGAAGTGTTTCTCTTGGAAAAGGGTTTCTTCTCCGGGAAGAGGTTACAGGGGAACAAGAAATACCTGCTTCAGGTTGAAGGTAGGAGAGTGGAGGAGCAGTCTAATGCAGCTTCTCAAGTCACATGGCCAGTCTGTGGCCCTGCAGTGCCCGCCCACGAGGCAGCTCTTGCCACTTGCCGCTGCTCGTTTGAACTCTACCACCTGGTCTGGTCTACGCAAGCCCACTGGTCATGCACTTGGATGTCACAGCAACATCAAATTGCTACAAAAGTTTCTGAATGCTTAGCCTCAGTGTTTGCTGGGCTCTTTGTAACAGTTCTCAGGCTGGTGCTAGGCTACCGACCACATTTTGAGTAGCTCTGGTCTAACCTGGTAACAGACAAAGGAGGTTGGAGGGATGATGGCTGAAGTCAGACCAAGGTCTGAATTTGCTTGAGAGTTGTAGCGTTTCTGGGTTATGACAGAGTCCACGGCTGTGGGAATGGCAAGGAGGAAGGCTACAGGAGATGAAAAGGCGCTGCGGTGGTTAGAAAGACCGTCTCCAAGGATATGCTCCTTCCCCCTCCCTGCGTTCAGGACAAACTGGATCTCCACGCGGATGCAGGCATATGGAGACTCCGCACTGGGCCTTTCCAACACAGGCCTTCCTTCCTGACGCGTGTACCATGTGCACGTTAACACATCAAGACCCTTACATTATCTGAAAACGGAATTCTGTCTTTCCTTCAGAGGGATTCTAAGCTCTTCTGGGGTGGCGATGGGAAGGACAGAGCTCCTCTGGCCTCCTTTGCCAGGTATGGTCAGTGCATGTCCTACTTGATTCAGGGGCCCCTACTTGGCTCGGCAGACCCCAGACCATGGGACACCTGCTGTATTTGCTTATTTGGGGCCGAGGACTGTGTTTCTCCATGTGGGACCACCGCCTATCTTCTGTCTGGCCTCTACCCTTCTCTTCTGTGAATGCAGTTTGGGGAGGGGAAAGGGGAGGACATGGGGAACACAGGGAGCACCAGACCATGCTGGGTAATGGGCAGGAGGCTGGGTGGGAGCTCACTCTTAGGGATGAGGGCTGGATGGCCAAGGCTACATCTAGTTTGTCCTTTAGATGGTGGTGGTCTTGGGGAAAGTGTCTGTTTTCCTCATCCTATGTTTAATTAAGGGATCGCCCGACCTTTCACTTGGCCCTGTGGAGAAGTCAGGGAGAGGGCTGGCGGTGCCTGCCTGGGCTTCCTCTGTCCCAGGGCAGGCCCCGGGGTGACGGCTGGCACTCCCCACGGCCACTGCTGGTGGGCTCCTGTGCATCTTGTTCTCTTGAGCTGGAGGGGGCAGGTCTTTTTAATTGTTTAAACAGATTTTATTTTTCACAACAGTTTTAGATTTACAGAAGAATTGGGAAGATAGTGCAGAGAGTTCCCACATACCCCACGCCCAGTCTCCCGTTATTAACACCTTTCATGAGTACAGTGTGATGTATTTGTCGCAAGTAATGGGCCGCTATCGACACAGCGTTATTAACTGAAGTCCATGGTTTATTTCGATTTCCTCAGCCTTCCCCTATTCCTTTTTCTGTCCCAGAATCTTATCTGCAATACCACGTCATTTTTAGTTGTCACAGCTCCTTAGTTCTCCCACTCACCAGCGTGGGTTTGTTGTTCGTTCGATCTTCAGCACTTCCTTACCTCCGGGCTCACCTTGTGCATTCCCTCTCCAACCCTAGAAGCAGTCCTTGCTCTGAGGAGCTCCAGCTTCTTTGAGAATGACATTAGGAACCCAAAGCAGGGTGCCGGGTGTGCTCATTGCTACTGGGGTGTCATTCCTTTTAGGCTGGTCAGCTGACAGAGCAAGGAAATACACTCGTACATACCAGTGCATGTGTGTACACATATCTATAAATATGTATCCACTCAACAATGTATATTGAGCCAAACATGAGTTCATAAGGACTCTCCAACTCTGCTTCCTCACTGAATGGGTCAGGGGCAGAGCTTTTTATCTAGGACCGTCCTGTCCCCACCAAACACAACGGTCATTCCTATTGTGTGGTTTTTTTAAAGCATATTTTCAGAAATGAATCACATCTGATAATGAGAGCTTATCCATATTTAGACCTAGATGTACTTTTTGGAAATGAAAAAAAAAAGATTATTTTTTTAACTGCCAAAAAAGAAAAGAAAGTGAAAAAAAGGTTAACGTATGTTTATCAGTGAATTCACCACAAGTGTCAGATTTATAAAAAGGCTGCTTGATAGCGAAGTTTTTTCCTGGTAAGAATAGCCAGAAAAAACTCTGAAACAGATCAACAAAGGATGTGCCAGCCCTACCAGAAAGTGAGATGTGGCAGATTGCATTTTCCCGAGTCGGCCACCACCGTCTCTTCTGTTCCACATGTTTTTCTTACAATGTGTGTGACTCTGCTGTTTGTCCCACTGAGAGGAGGGGTCACGTCTCCGCTCCTTGGATTTGGATGGCCCTGACTCACTCATCACCGGAAGAATGCAGACGACGTGATGCCATGTGGGTCACAAAGGTGAGGCGGCTCCAAGTTTCTTGGAAACCCTTGCACTGTACCTTGGAGCTGCCGCGGAGACAGCCCACTGTGCTGGAGGAAGCCCAGACGCGCTCATCAGAGAGACCACAGACAAACACGCTGAAGCCACAGGAGGAGAAAGAGGTTCTCCCTCCCCACCCAGATTCTCTGAAACCCTGACTTATAGAGACTGGGAGATATAATAAAGCAATTGTTGATTTAAATGACTAAGCTTTGGGGTGATTTATTTGTCAAAACATAAAACCTGTATATAAAGTCTCACTAATTAAAACAATGTGGTACTAGCACCAACAGAGAGCAACAGAGGAGAAAAATCAGAAATGGACCCAGATACACATAGGAATTGAGCATACATAAAAAAAAAAGGCATTTCAAACAATTAAAATAAATAAATTAAATTAAATTAAAAATCTAAAAAAAATAGGGGGTGGGCTGGGATGCGAGTAAAAGACAGAAAACTGTACTTGAACAACAATTAAAATTCTTTTTAAATCTAAAAACAATGGCATTTCAAATCAGCAGAAAATTTGGTCTCTTCAATAAATAATGTTGCAACAGTTGGTACCTGTCTATAAAAAATAAAGTTGGATCTATTTTTTACATCATATATATTAAGATAAACTCCAAAGGGGCCTAAGATTTAAACATAAAAAAAAAAAATCAAGCCCTAGCTGGTGTGGCTCAGTGGATTGGGCGCCGGTCTGCAAACAGAAGGGTTGCTGGCTCAGTTCCCAGTCGGGGCACATGCCTGGGTTGCGGGCCAGGTCCCCAGTAGGGGGCTGTGAGAGGCAACCACACGTTGATGTTTCTCTCCCTCTCTTTCTCCCTCCCTTTCCCTCTCTCTGAAAATAAATAAGTAACATTAAAAAAATAGATAAATAAAATACACATTAAAAAATCAAGCCCACAAAAGAACTATAAGAAAACATGGGTGATTACCTTGTGACTTTGGGGTGGGAAACCTCTGTAACTAAGCCTCCAAATCCACAGACCTTAAAAGAAAACATTAATCAAATCACTACATATTAAAAAAAAACCCAAAAGGCAAAAATAAGAGACACGTCAAAAATATTTATAACATGCCCTGGCTGGTGTGGCTTAGTGGATTGAATGTCAGCCTGCACACGAACTGAAGAGTGGCCGGTTCAGTTCCCAGTCAGGGCACATGCCTGGGTGGTGGGCCAGGTCACCAGTGGGGAGCGCTCAAGAGGCAACCACACATTGATATTTCCCTCTCCCCCTCCCTTCCTCTGTCTCTAAAAATAAATAAATAAAATCTTTAAAAAATATTTATAACATATTACAGATTAGGAATCATAAAAACTAAATCCAATGGAAAAACGGGCAAAGATTATGAAAAAGATAACATGTTAACACAATTTTGCGATTATGAAAATTTATAGAAAAGTAAATACAAATGACCTTTTAACAGTCTTGCAGAAATGGTGGAATTGAGACCCATTTGGGTGAAATGGTTATGCAAATATGTACACACAAAAAAAGAAAAAAACACTGTCAAAATTTAAGACTGGGTTGACAAAGAGGAAGACAATTAAGCCCTCCAAGTTGCTCCTCAAAATCAACATCAAGGCCCCATGAACAGACATGTCAAATGGGTCCTCTTCTAAGCAACAGAGGCTCCTCCCAAGAAAGCCTGCCAGAGGAGGGTGGGCTACCGGGGTGTCCACGCATCCGTCTCGGTCTCTCAGAATAAACAGAGTGAGAGTTCCATCTTCGCTTTTTGGATTTGAGTCAAGCTATTATATATAAATTGTGCAAAGTCAGGGGGTGAAGTTGAATGCTGCTTTGTTTTCCTCAGTGATCTTAAAGGAGATGGGTAGTTCCAACATGCCCCTCCTCCGCCATCACATTCCTGTGTTCTCCGAAAGCATGCCCTTGTGTCTTGGCTCCTAGAATATTTTGAAAAGTATTTAAGATATTTCTTTGTTATGTGCAACCCCGAATGCGGGTGTCTTTATAGATTTCATAAGTGCCTTGGCTCTCTCTACTGCTTGTCACAATTGCTTTTTGAAGAACCAAGTAAAATGCTGCCCCAAACTACAGGATGGAGTTCTCTTTTCATTGGAATAAGCAACACGTAAACCCAGGTCCTAAGTCCTGTCTTTGCCTGCAGTCAGCTTGACCAATATATCATTGTTCATGTTGATAAGCAAAGGAAAATAAAAGAAAAAGTAATACTTTTCCTTTTCCTTTTTTTCTAGATTAATAGTTGGTGACAATAGTACTTTCACTTAACTTCAGTTAGCAACTAAAGCCACGTGTCAATTCAAAAACAGTTTTTGCTGTTCTTCCAGGAAATACTTCCACAGTGAGAGGAAGTTGTCGGCAAATGCTTTTGGAACGTCAGGCTGAAGCTGTACTCCTGAAGTTGGCCAGTGGGGAGCATGTATTTTCTCAGTGTGGGCTGAGAAGTCCGGCCAGGTGTTCCCGACACGCTGTGAGGAGGATGGCAGGTTATTTGGAACCCACTGTGTTCTTTTTCCGCGTTGGGAAAAGAGACCTTCTGAAAATAGGCCCTTGTTTAAAGGAGGCCCCAGTTACTCCAGCAAAGCTTTGAATGAATTCCCTTTTATGCAAACTGCTTGACAAAGACCGTTTGGCCCCAAGGAACCCGCTGAGGCCAGAAGCTGGAATCAACACCCCACAGAGGGTTCAGGCAGTTCAAGGCTCGGGACCTACTTAGAACATAACAGACTTTTACTGACCTCGGTGAGAATGAAATTTACCCGACAACACAAGCAGAGGGTTTATGAAGAACCCCGGAACACCTGAATTGCCACGAATGACAGTCACTGAACTCTAACAGGTGCCAGGAACAGGTGACGGACGATGCCACTTCCTGGACTCTGTGCCTGTTGAGGTAGGTGCCGTTCTATTGTCCTCATTTCACAGATGAGAAAATCGATGCTTTCTCCGGTTAGTTAAGTGCTGGATGGAGCCCAACTCTGACCCCAGACAATCTGATCCGTGACCAGGCCTACCGGGTGGCCCTGCCTAGGCAGCCAGCAGGTTAAATCTCTGCTAACATCTACAGGAGGGCTGTTATGAATGTCACCCCCAAACCCTTAAAAGTGATTTAAGAAAGTCAGTCCTTATGAACTTAGAAAGCATTAGAGATTTTATTCAGGAAAAATAAAAGCTCAACTCTGTGCTGCGTTGTGATCAAGCGGGGCCCCTTGGAAAGGCAGAGGTGAGCCAGCGCGGACCAGCAGGCGCCCCTTTTCAGGGCGTCTCGCCTTTAAGGTGCGCCGGGTCCTTGCTTCACCCCAGGTCACTCGGAAATCCTAGAACCAATGACAGGCAACACAAATGACTCGTTGTTCTGCTTCCAACAACAGCCAGCCTACTTAGAATGCAAAGCACATTTTATGAGGGAAAGCTGTCACCGCAGGCCACAGCCACATGTTCCTGCAGGATCCCCAGCCCGGGTGAGCCACCGGGATTGCTTCCTGCTTGATCAAGTTCAAGTTCATGTTAAATGCTGTTTGGTGGTAGCAACAGCACAGTGAAACTCGTGATTCATTCGTGTGACACAGGGATGATGGAGAGACTTTTGAAGGCAGGGCCCTCGACTCCTCCCTTTTCACCAGGAGGCTCACGAGGGGTTTGCCGTCTCCATCCTTGTCTCTCCCCTGAGGAAGGGATGCTGGTGCAACCAGATCCAGGGCTGGGCTTTCGGAACCCACGGAGAGAGACGCCTCCTTCAGGGCTTACGTGGTGCCTTCCATAAGAGGAACTGTCCCAAAACTCTAGGGATCTCCGGCGGGCGATGACTTTTCTGATAACCATGCGAAAGCAAGAATGCGGGAGAGATGACTTCCTATTTATTGCACTGGGCTCAGGGAGGCAGGACTGGGAGCCCCACGATGGGGTCGTTCTGTCCAGCTGGTCTGCCTCTTGCCACTTGCCTGGCATGGCATCCCTCAGGAGAGGTCTGCTGAGCTGGGTTCTCTCACATGCAGTGACCCCCTAGATAACTGATCACGGGAGCGGGGGGCACAGAATGATACCTCATTACACGGGCATGCGTGATGTCTAAGAGTACATCTGACGTGGTGAGATGGAGCTGGTGGCTTGGGACAGTTGTCCCTCGAACCTCCATGCTGGATCTGATGTGGTAACCAGAAGAGGTGATTATACTGGAGTTTCAAGGGTGGTGTGTTTGAGGATGTCCCAGGCTTGTGTTTGAGGATGTCCCTCAGGGCTTCATGGCATACCTGTCAGACTCGTCCACCTCGAGGAAGTGGGGAAACCGTAGAAGCTGCAACCTCCAAGCGTTTCCTCAGTCTCAGGCCAGAGCTGGGACGCTCCTCTGGGGATATATCCTGTGAGCTTACCTTAGTGAATGGTGACTTCTCAGTGGTGACAGGGTCGGAAGGCTTGTTTTCACCAGGCTTTCAGCCCTGTCCCCTCCAGGACTACTTCCAGGACGCTCTGACTGCTGGGGCATACCCAGGATCCTCAAGGCAGCCCGGGAATGGGGAACGTAGGGGCTGAATAAAGGAGGAGGAATGCAGGCTGGTCCTAAGGAGGTGCTGGCTCTGTGACCAGGAGGCGGGAAGTAACTGGAAACAGGAAATGGGCAGCCTCCCTCCAGAGGCTCTCGGAGAAGGAGTCCTCTACTCATTCAAAGGGGCGTCTGTTTAAAACAGAAGAGAGGTTCCCACACTCAGAGTGCAAAGGGTTAACGCCAGCTCTTAACCTGGAGGGAGCAAGTGAGCCCCCTGGAAATCTAACCGTTCGTCTGGCAGGTTTGTATTGGCCACCTGCTACATGCCGTGAGCATGTTTGTGACTGGGTGTACACATGCATTTCCCTGTTCTCACCAGCTTCTCAAAAGGGGACCACAACACCCCCAAGGGTAAGACCCCCGTCCTGCCCCAGGGAAGGGCTAGGTGAGATGGAGAAGGGAGGGGGTGCGAGGGTGGGACCCAGACACCTCCTTCTTTGCTGGCTCAGCTTTCCTTTCCTTTGGGAGCTACAGTCAGATCTGTGAAAGGCAGTGATTGCTATCTGTCCCTCCAAACGATTATGTGGAATCGAATACTTTGATGGTAAATTTTACTCCTAGGAGCTGATAAGAGAAAAATTCTGAGGTGCTCTAAAGTAATTCGCAGGGGCCAGAATGTGAAAGAAAGAGAAGGGACTGTCGGCCTGTTAATGGCTGCTGACCAGCTAACAAAAGACTTCTCACATTCTGGTGTGGCCTGTTTGAATTTCAGATTAATTTCCAGGTGGCTATTTCCGCAGATTATTTTAGTCAGGCACCGTCTAACTCCAGGAGGTTCGCCCCTCCCCCCGCCTCTCCACCCCCCACCCCGTGTTTACAAGAGGACTTTCCCAAGGGCTGCCCCTGGCCAATCTATAGGACGTTCCTTTCTGTGGACTCAGCTATCCCGGAGCTTGCCCTCTTCCCCTTCCACCACCCCTTTGCCCATAGCTCCCTCCCCGCTGCTTGATGTGCACAAGGCTTGCAAAACTGGAACATGGGCATGCTGTCTTTTCTCTGCAGCCAAGCTGCTGGTGGTGTAGACTCCATGCCCCAAGATTGGTCTTTGGGCTGCAGTTTTGGCTCAGGAAAACCTTACTTACAAAAAGACTTTCAGCTGTGGAAGTTAACATTTTCTAGAGTGACGTAGTCGGGAGATCCTGGAAAGGCGCTGGGCCTAGAGTCAGAAGACCGGAGTGTGAATCCTGCTCTGACATTTACTAGTCGAGCTATTAGCATGTTATCATTAGACCTCCGATGCAGAAGGTTGAGTTGCTTACATGCTTCAGATAACAGTAAGCCCCTCATTGGCCCGTGGGCCCCACTCAGGACCATCCATGGTCAGCATCCTTGGGCTTGTCTTCATCTGGAATTGCATCCCCCGGTAGGAAACGGAACCTCCGTTTCCGTAGATCGCCATCTGCCCAACACTCAGTACTTTTTCAACTTACTCTCTCCAGTTCGCCAGCAATTGCTCCTAAAATCCGCCATCAATCCTACCACTCTTTCAGGGTTCCTCACACCTCCCCACTCCGTCCTCACTTCCCGGTTTACTGGGCCCAGACTTCCCACCCCGAAAGGACCTCAGATTCATGCTACTTTGTGAGCTTATCACATGTGGGCAGGCACTGACGACCAATTCGCACCTTCTCTTCTCTCCTCCAACCCCCAACACACTCCCCACTCCACTCTCCGCTGATGACACTGCCTCCTACTTCTCTGGAACAACAGAAGCCATGGGAAGAAAACTCCCTGAGGCTCCCAGCATTTCACCTGTGTGCTCCACTTTCCTTAGAGGGACTCTCTCTGCTCCTGCCCAAGGTCAACCCTCCACCTACGTATGCACTTGACCCCACTCCCCTCAATGCCTTCAGGACTTCACATCCCTATTGTCCCTTCTCTCCTCCTTCTGCATCACCAATTTCCCACCCCCCCACTATTCTGTCCACATAGACACACGGAGTAACAGCTCTTAGCCTTAAAAATAAAGCCCCCCACGACGGCACCCTGCCTCCAGCGTCTGCCCCACTTCTCTGCTCCTTTTGTAGCAATATTCCTTGAAGAAGTGGTCACCACTTCCTCTGCTCCCCCCACTCAGTAGGCCCCCACTCTGGACTACTGCTCCAGTCAGGCATTTGTCCCCAACAGCAGCGAGACTGCTCTTGCCAAAGGCACCAGTGACCTCTACATGGCCCATTTCAAAGTCGGTTAGCGATCCGTACCTCGGTTGACCTATATCATCAGCATTTGGCAAAGCTGACTAAGCCCCTGCCCTTGAAATACCGGGTCCGGCACAAATAACGCCCCTGGTTTATTACACCATCGTAAGCATGGAATTCTGTAACATAACAGTATCACACTCAAGCACACCATATGACACTTTGGGTGAAATGTTCCAATTAAAACTATAAATGGTTACACCCACATCATTACCCTACCAACCCCACTCAAGCAGGCCTCACTTCTGCTGGCCCTGTACTTCCTTCCCCCGGCCTCCAGGCCACCTCCCTCACCTGAGCGCCTCCCACGGCACCGCCAGCCACACCTCAGTCTCCTCCCGGCTCCTCCTCCTCCTACACCCTGACACTCGAGTAAATGACAACTTTATCTTAGCAGCTTCTAAAAGAGTCAAAACTTTGGAGTTATTCTTGGTTCTTTTCTTTTTCTCAAACTCCACATCGACCCAGCAAATCACGTAGGCTTCGTCTTCACAATGTATCTAGAGTCTGAGCACTTCTCCCTGTTTCCGCCCGAGCACCCCGAGGCCACATTCCCTCTCTCCTGGAGGGCAGCAACAGCGTCCTAACTGGCCTCCCTGCGTACACTCTGGCCTCCTCTCATCCATTCTTCATGCAGAAGCCGAAGGACAGTCCCTGAATCCTCCGCTTCCTTAGCTCATCACTGGCTTCCCATCTCATGGAGGGAAGGACCTGGTGAGGCCCCGAGGGAGCTGCCAGGTCCCCGAAGCAGCTCCTCCCTTGTCCCCCGCTTACTGTGCGCTGTCCAGCCGGCCTCCTGATGCTGCCTGAACATGCCAACCATGCTCCTCTCAGTCTTTGCCCTGGCTGTTTCCTCTTTCTGGAACGCTCTTCCCCCAGAAGAACATGGTTGCTGTCTCGCTCTTACTCAGGTCTCAGCTCCCACACGCCCTTTCAGTGAGTCCCCTCTTTTTCCAACTCCTGTAAAGTAGCAGCCCCCTCCACAACTCCCCATCACATGAAGCCGTTTTCTTCATAGCACTCAACATTATTGCAAGTAATCTTATTTATTTCTTTACCTGTGCGTTGCCTGTCTTCCCCACCAGAATGAAAGTCATATGGTGGCGGGAACTTCGTCCCCAGTAGCTGGCACGGCGCCTGCCACAGGGTTGCCAGGGCTGCCACGAAAGGTGGAGGTTGCAACCTTGTAGAGGTTGTTCATTGCACTGGAGCTCCAGGCTGAGGGGCCAGTGGGTGCTCCCTGCGCTCCATGCCGTGTGGACACACAGCGCTCCCGACCGGTTGTCCTCTGCTCTTTCTCCATGCATGCCCATGGGTGGCTGTGGCTCTGTGATGGGTGGTCAGTGAATGGTCGTTGAATACAGGACTGACTGATAGATGTGCAGACCTGTATTTATTTTCTTTTTTAAGATTTTATTTATTTATTTGTACAGAGAGGGGAAGGGAAGGAGAAAGAGAGGGAGAGAAATGTCAATGTGTGATTGCCTCTTGCATGCCTCCTACTGAGGACCTGGCCTGCAACCCAGGCATGTGCCCTGGCTGGGAATTGAACCAGCAACTCTTTGGTCTGCAGGCCCGCATTCAGTCCACTGAACTACACCAGCCAGATGTATTTATTTTCTTCTGGGGAGTTCATGCAAATTCCCTTCTTATGGCCTTATTTCCTTCATCTGTTAAGGGGCTAATTAATATCTAATAGTCCAGTTATGAGGGCTAAGGGAAACAGTTCATTAAAAAGTTGGCACAGATATGGTTTCATTTGTACGAGGTGTCCAGAACAGGTAAGTCCACAGAGGCAGAAATCAGACCTGTGGCTGCTGGAGCCTGCAGGCAGGAGGAAATGAGGGGAGACCGCTTAACGGGCGGGGGGGGGGGTCCTTTAGGTGGGATGAAAATAGTTTGGTGATGGTTGTAAAACTTTTTGAATGTACTAAATGCCACTAAATTATGCACTAAACATGGCTAAAATGGTGAATTTTTTTCATGATGTGAATTAGGTTATGTTATATGAATGCCTCAATTTGAAAAACAACAACAACAACAACAACAACAGCACAGTACCCAGGACATGATAGGTGCTCAGTAGGGTTCAGAGCTTTTGAATCCTATAGTTTCCGTACTTCAAAAGCAAAACCAAACCCCAAAACTTCCCGCCTCCTCATTGTCCCACCCCGGGTAGTATTCACTTTCCTCTCTTTCATTTGTTTTGTAAGTATTTATTATTGCTGTTTTAGATACTGGAGATTTGAAGGGGAACAAGACAGACACAGACCCTACCCAAGAGTTGCCAGGCTTATTAGAAGCCCTGTAAAATAAAGAGAAACCTGCTGTATCGTGTAGTCAGGGCAAAGGGGGAGAAGTGCCAGGGTCTTCAGGGCACAAAGGATGGGAGGAGGGACCCAGACTAGGGAGAGTTGGTTAGGGAAGGCCACCTATAGAAAGAGACACCTAAACCAGAGTCCGAGTGATGAGTAGGCCTGGGAGGAAAACCAGCCAGGTGGGGGGTGATAGACAAGTGCGGGGAGGAGCTGGAGGTGAGGGCTGGGGGAAATCAGGGGTTCCAGGAACAGGGCACGTAGGTCCTGGGAGATGAGAACGTGCTGGGTTCCAGGAGTGGAGAACAGGTCGGTATGACTGGAGGAGAGAGTGTGAAAGGGAGGCACCGGGTGAGGTGGGAGAGGAAGAAAGGTGCCACCGGTAGTAAGAAATCAGATTCCATGCTGAGATATCCAGGGTCCTACAAGGTCCTCCACTTGGCAACGCAGTTCTGGCTTACCACCCC
>PVKM010023974.1:0-20609 GCA_004027735.1 Carollia perspicillata
AACCACCTCCACCCAGAACTGTCAGCCTGCTATCTAAAATAATTATTTTATTGATAATTTTAAAAGCATGAAATATAGTCTGTAACCCAATTGAAAATTCCCAATTGTGGATGTCCAGCTCAAAACTTTATGCCACCCTAATTCTACTCTTTGTTTAAGGCCTCCCCTTCCAATGCCATGAGTCCTGCATGCTTTCTCTACTGTTACAACTACAGAGTAATCTCCTCTGCTCCTATATCCTTTTTGTATTCTCTTACAATTATTTATACAGTTGTATTCTCTTTAGAGGACAAAACTTATGCTGTATTCATTTTTTCTATAAGTCACTGTTCCTCATCTAGGTTTGACTATGGGAGGTGTGCAATACATGCTTAAGCAAATAAATACAATTTGGGGATCTGGAAGCCACACTGCTCAAACTCAGTCTTGACTGATGAAAATTACATGGTGACCTTTATCTTTACCTATAAACTCTTTGCCTTTAACAAGACTAGAGAAAAAACAGACAGCACCGTACATTATTATTAGTAGTAGTATAGCAGTTTTAGAAAATCAGGCAAGAAGCTACATGCATAATGTACATAAGCTCACTCAATAACCATCCCAAAGGTAAGTGGTCATACCCTTATTTTACAATGAAGAAGCTGAGAGAGCCTCTCCTTCCTGCCCCTTATCTCCTCAGCAATTCCTCCATGTTGGAGACCCCAGACCCGCAAAAGCCAGGGAAGTAGGAGGCACAGGCTGCTTTCCTGAAGGTGAATTGTTCCAAACAATTGCCTTTCCCCAAAGAGCAAAAGGGAGAGTGGGAGAGAACAGAGGATGTGTGAGTGTGTGTGAGAGAGAGAGACAATATGAAGCGAGAGGAAAAGTCTGTACTTGTTATTGAAAGCAAATAAGTCAGGGATGGAATAAGGACAGTAACTGCTGCAAGACCACCTTGATTCTCAAAGTTGGGGAGCTGAGCACACCACAAACATCCAGTGAGGACAGCAGGGAACCTCAGACACTGGCAAGTGCTTTAGGAATTCGGCTTGTCCTCAGTAAATATTTTTTTATTATTTTGACACTGTGGAATAAAAAGCGGGGAAAGAGAGAAGGTACATTCACTCCACCTTCCACCTGCTTTAAGAAGATTCCAGTGTGAAGGTCAAGAGATTCCTGAGCTCATTGTCACCAAAGGAGGAAATACACACCCGCACACACGCACACTCCAGACCTCACTCACAAGCCCTCCACCAGCACATAGCACCAAACTTCAGTTCCCTATGCCTTTGAATGTCTATTAGCATCTTGGAACTGATGTGAGAGCAATAAGGCTGGCACAGGCTGTGAGGCTGCAGGAATACTGCTCGATGTTCCCACCACCAGGAAGCTGGGCTGCAGGAGACCCAAGATGGTGGAGAAGTGGAAGCTACACTAACCTCTTCCCAGGACCAATCTGGAATTACATCTAAATTATAGAAAAATCATCCTGAATAACCAACTGAAAACTAGCTGGAGAGAAGCATTATTAACACAGACAAACAGAAGAAGACACATCACCACAATGTAACTGGTAGGGAGTTTGGAGGAGGCGCCACAGGGCTAGCTGGGATCCCATAGGCAGAAGCTGAATATTTCAGTGGTTGCGGGCTTGCCCCTGAGAAGCGTGGGGTCTAAACCCCAAACTGGCCTCCCCAACCTACAGCACCAGAACCAGGAAACAAACCCCTAAAAATGTATGGCTGTGAAAAGCAGCAGGGTTTCTATCTGCCAGGGAGAGACAGCTGGAGACTCAGAGAACCTCTTAAACTTTAAGAGGTTCTTAAAGGGTCAATGCACAAAATTTCATTTGCAGCCATTTACCCTGGCTCTGGCAGAAGGAGGGCAGAGTAAACTAGAGATACTTGAGGACAGTCTGTGGCTGGTGGCTCCAGGGATGAAGCTGACAGAACAGCCACCAGGATCCTTCTATGGAGTCATTCCCCACACTGCCAGAGCCGTCTCTCTCAGGTAGAGAAATCCCCCTCCAAGTGGCATCAACCTGAGGAGGAACAATAGCCCTGCCCAAGAGAATTACTCTGCCCCAACCTGTGCTGCTTAAGCCCAGTTGCTGAGGAGTACAGCTGGAAGACATTCACTGATTTACCCAACATAAAGCCTATAGGCAGAGGAAGATTGCTGGGAACTCTGAGGCTTCAGCTGACACACCCTTCCACCACTTCTCCAGGCCTGATGCTGGTAAAAGCTAGACTTGGTGCACAACCTCATTCTTTCTGCATACACCCAAACCCAGCAGAGGGAGAGAAACATGGTGGATCACTAATAGCCTCAAACAGGTTGCCCAGGGCCAGTGACAGGCAGAGTTTGATTTAGATGTGCACCACAGGCTTGTAGATCTACCTAATACATAGAAACAACTACAAAGAAGCAGCCAAAATGGGAAGACAAAGAAACAGACCACAAATGAAAGAATAAGAGAATTCTCCAGAAGAACTAGATGAAATAGAGGCAAGTAATTTATTAGATGGAGAATTCAGAGTAACAATTATAAGGATACTCAACAGCATGAAGAATGACATAGAAACCATAAAAAACAGTCAGAAATAAAGGATAAAATATCTGAAATAAATTATACACTGGAAGGAATAAACAGTACATTGGATGAAGCAGAGTATCAAATCAATGTTTTGGAAGACAAGGTAGAAAAAAACACCCAGGGAAAACAGAAAAAATAAAAAGGAATTTTAAAAAATGAGGAGAGCGTAAGAGACATTTTGGGTGACATGAAGCATAACAGCATCCTCATCATGTGAATATTGGAACGAGAAGAGAGGGAGCAAGGGATTGAGAACCTATTTGAAAATATAATGTCTCAAAAGTTCTCTGACCTGGTAAAGGAACAATACACACAAAACTAGGAAGCTCAGACAGTCCCAAACAAGTTGGACCTGAGGAGGCCTACACCAAGACATATCACAATGAAAATGGCAAGGCTTAGACAAGGATAGTATCCTAAAAGCCACAAGAGAAAAGCAGGTAGTTACATACAATTAGATTGGCATCTGATTTCTCTACAGAAACATTTTAGGCCAGAAGGGAGTGGCATAAAATATTCAAGGAGATGAAAAACAAGGACCTACAACCAAAGCTACTTTATCCAGCAAGGCTATCATTTAAAATTGAAGGTGAAATAAGAAGCTTCCCAGACAAGAAGAGGCTAAAGGAGTTTTTAAATACCAAACCAGTACTACGACAAATGCTAAAGAACTTGGAAGAATAAGGAGGAGGAGGATAAGAAGAAAAGGGAAGAGAAAAAGGAGGTGGAAGAAAAGAAGAAGAAGAAAGAAGAAAGAAGAAAGAAAGAAAGAAGAAAGAAAGAAAGAAAGAAAGAAAGAAAGAAAGAAAGAAAGAAAGAAAGAAAGAAAGAAAGAAAGAAAAGAAAAGAAAAGAAAATAGAGGAAAATACCCTAACAACAAAAAGTCACTAAATACATATCTATCAATAATCATTTTAAAATAAATGGCATAAATGTTATAACCAAAAAACATAGGGTAGCTGAGTGGATAAGAAAACAAGACCCATATATATGCTGCCTCTAAGAGACCCATCTCAGATAGAAAGATATACACAGACTAAAAGTAAAGGGATGGAAAAAGATATTTTATGCAAAGGGAAAAGAAATAAAAATTGAAGTAGCAGTACTTACATCTGACAAAATGGACTTTAAAATCAATGATATAGTAAGAGGCAAAGAAGGAAACTATATAATTATAAAAGAAACAATCCACAAGAAGATATAAGCCTAGTAAACATTTATGCACCCAACATAGGACATCTAAATATGTGAAGCAAATCTTGCTGAACATCAAGGAAGAAACTGACAAAAACACAGTCATAATCAGAGGTTTTAACACTCTACTGACTTCAATGGATAGATCTTTCAGACACTACATCAACAAAGAAACAAGCCTTAAATGAAACACTAGATCAAATGGATTTAATTGATATCTTCAGATCATTTCACCCCAAAGTAGGGGAATATATATACTTTTCAAGTGCACATGTAACATTTTCTAGGATAGACCAATGTTAGGATACAAAACAAGTCTTAGTAAATTTAAGAAGATTGAAATCATATCAAGCATTTTCTCTGACCATGATGCTATGAAACTAGAAATCAACCACAAGGACACTGAAAACACATGAAACTAGAAATCAACCATGAGAACACTGAAAAACACATAAAGACATGGAAGCTAAATAACATGTTATTAAACAATGAATGAGTCAGCAATGAGGTCAAGGAAGAAAACAAAAGAGACCTTGAAACACATAAAATGAGGGCACAACAATACAAAATCTGTGGGACACTGGCGAGGCAATTCTAAGAGGGAAATTCAAAGCATTGGAATTTCCTATCTCAAAAAACAAGAAAAAGCTTAAATAAACAATCAAACTTCAAACTTAAAGGAACTTGAAAAGGAACAACAAACAAAGACTGATTGAGTAGAAGGAAGGAAACAATTAAGATCAGTGTGGAAATAAATGAAATAGAGTCTAAATAAAATGATACAAAAGATCAATGAATCTAAGAGCTGGTTCTTTGAAAAGATAAACAAGATTGACAAACCTTTAACCATACTCATCTGGGAGAAAAAAACCTTTTTTTAGAGTGTTTGTTTATTTATTTTTCTTAAAGATTTTATTTATTTATTTATAGAGAGAGGAGAAGGGAGGGAGAAAGTGAGGGAGAGAAACATTGGTGTGGTTGCCACTCATGCGCAACCACAACTGGGGACATGGCCCACAACCCAGGCATGTATCCTGACTGGGAATCAAACCAGGAACCCTTTGCTTCACAGGCCAGCAATCAATCTACTGAGCCACATCAGCAATGGTGATAAAGGCCTTTAATGACAAACCCACTGCCAATATCATACTCAATGGTTAAAAACTACAAGCGTTCCCCTTAAGATCTGGAACAAAACAGGGATGTCCACTTTCACCTCCTATTCAACATAGTACTGAAAGTCCTAGCCACAGCAATCAGACAAGAAGAAGAAATAAAAGACATCCAAATTGCAAAGGAAGAAGTAAAACTGTGATTTTTTTGCAGATGACATGATATTGTACATAGATAACCCAAAGATTCTACCAAGTAGCTACTACAACTGAAAAATGAATTCAGCAAAGTAGCAGGATACAAAACTAACATACACAATCAGTTGCATTTTTATATACCAAAAACAAACTAACAGAAATGGAAATTAGGAAAACAATGCCAGTGACAATTGCTACAAAAAGAATAAAATACCTAGGAGTAAATCTAAGCAAGGATGTAAAAGACCTGTACTTGGAAAATTACAAGACACTGAAGAAAGAAATTGAAGAAGATACAAATAAGTGGAAGCATATACCATGTTCATGGACAAGAAAATAAACATCATTAAAGTGTTCATACTACCCAGAGCAATCTATAGATTCAATGCAATTCCTATCAAGATTCCAATGACATATTTCGCAGAACTAGGACAAATATTTCAATAATGTGTGTGGAACCACAAAAGGCCCCACATATCAACAGGAATCCTGAGAAAGAAGAACATAATCAGAGGAATCATGCTACCTTATACCAAATATAAGGCCATAGTAATCAAAACAGCATGGTACTGGCATAAAAACAGTCACATAAGTCAATGGAACAGAATAGAAAGCTCAGAAATAAGCCTAAACTTTTATAATCAATTAGCATTCAACAGAGGAAGCAAACACATGTAATGGGATAAAGATAGTTTATTTGATAAATGATGTTGGAAAAATTGCACAGATGTATGCAGAAAAGTGCAACGAGACCACCTTCCTATATCACGCATAAGAATAAATTCAAAATGGATAAAAGACTTAAATATTAAGTTTGAAGCCATAAAAATCCTTGAAGATAACATAGGCAGCAAAATCTCAGATATACCTTGTAGAAATATTTCATCAGATATAAGACCCCAGGCAAGTGAAACAAAAGAAAAAATAAACAAATGGAGCTACATCAAAATAAAAAGCTTTTACACAGCAAAGGAAAACATCAACAAAATAAAAGACAACCCACAGAATGGGAGAACATATTCACCAATACATCTGATAAGGGGTTAATATCCAAAATTTATAAATAACTTATAAAACTCAACACCAACAAAACAAACTGACAGTAACCAGAAGGGAGGGGAGAAGGATAATGGGGGAAAATGGGGAAAGGCCATCAAGGAAAATATATAAGAGACACATACACAAAGTCAAAGAGGGTAAGTTGGTGGGTAGGAGGCAGGGATGGATGGATTGGGGGAGCATGGTGGGGTGAAATGGAGACAACTACATCTGAGCAACAATAAAAAAATCCAATTAAAAATGGGTGAAGGATTTGAAAAGACTCTTCTAAAGAGGATATACAGATGGCTAATAGACATATGAAAAGATTTTCAAAATCACTAATCACCAGATAAATGCGATTTAAAACCACAGTGAGGTACCATTTCACACCTGTAAGAATGACTATCATCTATAAATCAAAAACAACAAGTGTTAGCCAGGATGTGGAGAAGGGAATACCCTTATGAACTCTTAGTGGAAATGTAGGTTGGTGCAGCCACTGTGGAAAGCAGTATGGAGACACATCGAAAAATTAAAAATAGATCTGCCTTTTGACCCAGTGAAACCACTTCTGGAAATATATCCGAAGGAACCCAAAACACTAATTGAGAAGAACATAAGCACCTGTATGTTCATTGCAGTTTTATTTACAACCATCAAAATATGGAAGCAGCTCAAGTGTCCATCAGTAGATGAGTGAATAAAACAACTAGGGGACATTTACATATACTATTTGACTGTAAAAAACAAGAAATTTTTACCTTTTGAGACAGTATGGATGGACCTGGAGAAAATTATGCTAAGTGAAAAAAGCAAGTCAGAGAAAGACAAACACCATACAATTTCAATCATATGTGGAATCTAATGAACAAACAAGCAAAGCAGAGACAGATTCATAGATTGCAGGATGACAATTAAGATAGGGGAGGGTAGAGGTGGAGGAATTGAACAAAAAGGAAAAAGGACTCATGGACATGAACAACATTGTGGTGATTTGGGGGAAGGAGGACACAAGGGGACTAAAAGGTAATGAAAAATACAATATATATTTTTAAAAGAATAGGGCTAATGGCTTTCATATATTGCCTGGCTCATATTCTATGTTTGACACATGTTTGTCGAATAAATGAGTAAATGCTGTTTGAAAAAAAAATCCTAACATTGAATTTAAGTTTCCATGTCTTGTAAATAAATCTATTTTCTTTGCCCTCCTTTTCAACAGCATTTGGTATATAGTGTCAACAGATTTTTGTTTTAATTTAGTATTCTCTAATGACATAAGATGTTGAACATCTTTTCATATGCTGATTTACCATTTTGTTTCTTACTTGGTGAATTTCCTGTTCAGATTTTTCGCCTGTTGTGTAGAGTTCTTTCTATATTTTTGATACATGCTTTATCAGATATATGTTCTGAAAAATGTTTGTGGCTTGTCTTTTCAGTAACAAAAAAATCTTCTACCAGAAAGTAGTTTTTACACTAAATGATGTCCAAGTTAACAATTTTTAATTTCATAGATTATAATTTCGATGTTGTATCTAAAAACCTCATTGCCAAACCTGTGTTCACCCAGATTTTCTCATATGTTATCTTTCAGAAGTTTTATAATTTTTTATATTTAGGATTATGATGCATTTTAGGTTAGTTTTTGTAGAAAGTGTAAAGTATGTCTCTTCCATTCCATTGAGCTATTTGTTTATTCTTCTACCTATATTACACTGTCTTTATTACTATTGTTTTACAGTACTACTTCAGGTGTTGGTTATTTGTTTGTTTGTTGTTTTCATACTGTATTGTCTGCTCTATGTCTTTTATATTTCCCTATAAACTTTATAATCAGTTTTCCAATATCCACAAAATAGCTTTCTTGGAATTGATTGGGATCACATTGAATGTACAAATGAATTTGTGAAGAATTGATATCTCGTCAATAATGAGTTTTCCTATCCATGAATATGGCCTATCTCTTCATTTATTTAGATCTTTCTTATTTATCAGTTTTATAGCTTTTTTAAAATAGAATAAATCTCATACATATTTTATTAGGTTGTATTTCTTTTTTTCTTTGTTTTTGGTGCATATATAAATTGTATAATGATTTTAATTTCAATTTTCAATTAATCATTCATGGTATATACAATGGCAATTACTTCTGTATATTAATTGGTATTCTATAATCTTTCTGTAACTACTTGTTAGTTCTAGGAGGTTTTTTATTGATAGTATAGGATTTTCTAAATAGGTATATTCACATGTCATCTGCAAAAAAAAAAGACAATGTTCTTTCTTCCTAATCTGTATAACTTTCATTCCCTTTTCTTGCTTTATTGCACTGGTGAGGATGTAGGATTCAAGTAGGATGTAGACTCAGAGAGACAAAATAGAACATCCTTGCCTTGTTCCTGATCATAAGAGGAAAGCATACAATTTACCACAAGTAATATGGTGCTAACTGTATTCTTTTAGATGTTCTACATCAAATGAAGGATGTCCCTCTCCATTCCTAGTTTTAAGAGTTTTTTTTATCATAAATGAATGATGAATTTTGTCAATTTCTACATCAGTTAATATTTAATTAATAAAAATCACATAAATTTTCCTTAGCTGCTTGATGATTTTGAATTTTGAATGTTGAACCAGTCTTATACACCTGAGAAAATCCCCACTAATTGTGGCATATCATTATTTCTTCTATACATTGTTGGATTTAATTTCTTAATATGTCATTGAGAATTTTTGCATCTAAGCTCATTAATTATATTGGGTGGTAGTTTTAATTCTTTATAATACCTTTCTCTGGTTTTCATATTAAGATAATGCTTACCTCATAAAATGAGTTAGAATGTGTACATTTTGCTTCTGTTTTCTGGAAGAGATGGTACAGAACTGGTATCATTTCATCCTTAAAGTTTGGTAGAATTCATCAGTGATATCATCTGGGTCTAATGCTTTCTATTTTGAAAGATTACTATTTATAAATTCTTTAATAAATATCACTCTATTCAGATAATCTAAATTTTTGCATGAGTTTTGATGGTTTGTGCCTTTAAAGGAAGTAGTACTTTTTCTCTAAATTATCAAATTTTTCAAGTAATTTTGTTTATAATATTGCCCTGCTATCCATTTAATGTGCATAAGATCAATAATAATGAGCCATCTTTCAATTCTGTTATTAATAATTTGTGCCTCTCCTCTTTTTTCTTCATTACACTGACTATAGGTTTATCAATTTTATTGATATTTTTTTAAAAATAGCTTTTGGTTTCATTGGACTCCTCCACTTATTACCTCATTCCAACTTCATTGACTTGTGCTCTGATTTTTCTCATATCTTTTTATCTGCTTATTTTAAGCTTAAGTCACTCTTCTTTCTCTGCTTTCCAATGGTATAAGTTTAATGATTTATTTCTTCTTTGCTAGTATGTGTACTATATGCCATAAATTTTCCTCTGAGCACTGCTTTTACTGCACACTCTAAATATATCATATTTTCCTTTTATGCATTATTTATCCCGTGCTGTTTTTTATGTAGACCCAAATTCCTGATCTATATAGTTTATTTACTTCTAAGAAACTTCTCTTAATATTTCTAGCAGACTAGACCTACTGGTGATAATGATTTTCTTTGTGTGTGTATGTGTGTTTGTCTGAGAAAATCTGTATTTCTCCTTCATTTTCAAAGGATAATTTTAACTGATACAAAAGAGTGGGTTAGTTTTTTTTTTCCTCTTCCAAAACTGTAATACTTTATTCTATTCTCCACTTGCATGATTCTGATAAGAATTCTGATGTATGGAGAGATAAAAATTAAAAACACAATGAAACACCACTTGGTATTGGTCACAATGGCCATCATAAACAAATCAACAAACAACAAGTGTTGGAGAGGATGTGGAGAAAAGGGAACCCTAGTGCACTGTTGGTGGGAATGCAGACTGCTGCAATCACTGTGGAAAAGAGTACAAAGTTCCTCAGAAAACTAAAAATGGAACTGCCTTTTGACATGGCAATTCCACTGCTGGGATTATACCCTAAGAATCCTGAAACACCATTCCAAAATTACCTATGCACCCCAATGTTCATAGCAGCACAATTTACAATAGCCAAGTGCTAGAAACAGCCTAAGTGCCCATCAGTAAATGAGTGGATCAAAAAACTATGGTATATTTACATGATGAAACACTATGCAGCAGAAAAAAAAGAAGGAGCTCCTGGCCTTTACAACAGCATGGACAGAACTGGAGAGCATTAAGCTAAGAGAAATAAGCCAGGTGTTGTAAGACAAAATCCATATGATCTTACCTATAAGTGGAACCTAATCAACAAAACAAACAAGCAAGCAAAATATAACCAGAGACATTGAAATTAAGAACAAACTAACAAACCAGAGGGCGGTGGAAGGTGATATGGAGAGAAAAGTGGGGAGGGATGTCAGGAACATGTATAAAGGACACATGGACAAAATCAAAGGGGGATAGGATTAAGGGTGTGAAGTGGGGATAGCTGGATGGGGGGATGTGTTGGGGAGAAATGGAGACAACTGTACTCGAACAACAATAAAAAAACTGTGAAAAATTCTGTTGAATTTTTTAGCCTTGTGTTTTTATAAGTGAGATTTTTCATCCTCCTTACCTCTATCTTCTTTATAGATTATGTCTTTGTACTATTTTTTTCCAGTTTGATTATGATATGCTTAAGTGCATACTACTTGATGTTTTCTGATATTTCTGTATCTGTGGTTTGACATCTGTCATTAATTTAGGAAATTCTTGGCCACTACTACTTATGCCTTCTGCTTCTTTCTCTCTTGATTCTCCTTGTGGTATTCCAATTATGTCTGTGTTATACATTTTGTAATTGCCCTTCAGTTCTTGACTATTCTGGGTTTATTTTTCATTCTTTTTTATTTTTGCATTTTAGTGTGTGAAGTTTTTACTGACATATCTTAAAGTTCACTGATTCTTTCCTTATCTATGTCCAAACTACTTAATGACTTTTTAAAGTGTATTTCTCATGTCTATTATAGTGTTTTTGATTTCTATCATTTTGTTTTCATTCTTTATTAGAGTTTTGTCTTTGCTCAAATTACACATTTGTTATTGTAAACTATTTATTCATTGCTTTTTTTCATTAGATCTCAACATAATTAATAATAGTTATTTAAAATTCTCATTCTTTATCCAAATTCTGTATCATACATGAATCTTGTTCTGATGCTTGATTTGTCTTAGACTATGCCTTTACTTTCCTTTAAACATGTCTTGTAATATTTTTGTTGAAAGTCAAACATGGTGTATCATATAATACAAACTAAGGTAAATAGGCTTTTAGCATAAGGTTTTATGTTAATCTGTCTAGGAACAGACAGGTTGTCTAATCTGTTTGTAATGTAGAGTCTGTAGTTAGAGATAGCAAGGGCTTAGGTTTCCTCTGTATTCTGGTTTGTTTCCTCCCCCACCCTCAATTTTCTTAATGATTTAAATAAAGTGTCTTATAGCTCTTCTGTTGTAATCCGCTGTTATTATCCTGTTGAGCTGGTGGTAAAATGGCGTTAATAACTACCTTGTTATTATAACTCAGTTTTTTAGTGTGTCTGAGTCTTTGGGTTGTGACTTTCAGAAGTGTCTCTTAGCTTTTTTTCCTTCCATTATGTGAATAAGAAAGACTAGAATGAACAAGAGTTGGCTCATCATTTTTCATCCAGATCAACTAATGTTCTGGTTAAGCTGTTTCCCTTGAAGAGGAAGGCTTTGTTATGAATAATTCCCTGGGGGTATCTGAGAAGGGTTACTTTTCTCCTCCACCTGAACAAAACATGAGGAATTTTCCCTAGGATCATCACCATTAAAATCTAGTGGGCTTCTTAAAGATAAAATCCATGTAACTGTGAAGGCCCTCTTAAAACAGCATTCATACCCTGGCTGGAGTGGATTGAGTGCCAGCCTGCAAACCAAAGGGCTGCCAGTTTGATTCCCAGTTAGGGCACATGCCTGGATTGCAGGCCAGGCCCCCAGTAGTGGGACTGTGAGAGGCAACTACACATTGATGTTTCTCTCCCTCTCTTTTTACCTCCCTTCCCTTCTCTCTAAAAATAAATAAATTCTTTTTTAAAAAAGGCTGGCCCCAAAAGTTTTGTATGCTCGACTTAGTCAACACTCAGCCTTTAACAATTAATTCCTTCCAGTTTATGACTCCAGTGTCTTCTCCAGGTAAGTTGATCTTCACTCTAATTCTCTGTATTCCTCTGTTTCTCCAGATTTCAAGATGGTAGTTTGCTTTGGGACTTCAATATTCTGATGGGTCTAAGAAAAGTCATTGATTTTCAGTTTTTATAGCATTTTACTGCTGTTGTAAAAAAAATGGACATAGTTGATGAATGACTGCCAAGTACTTGACATGTTGGAACTAAAACCAGAACTTCTTATATTACATTTTTGATGACTCATTTTTATGCTTTTTGAAATCTCTTATATTTCTTAATTTAATTAACAAATTTGTTCATCTTTAGTTAGACTTAGTGTGGGTGACCCTGTAATTATAGCCAGCTTCCTTTTAACTGCATTATTCTAAACTTTAAATGTGTGCAAAAAGTCTATGAAAAAAATTATTACACATGAGGATGCTGAAGTTATGAATAGAGGAAACATACTCTCAGCCACACAACAAGTTAACCCCAGAGAAAAAAAACTAGAATCTTTTTAATCTTCTGATATAATTATTCAGTGGCCCTGTCTCTGTGTGCTTCCAAGTGCAATTTTAGTTCATAATTTCCCTTCAAAACAATAAAAGATGGTCAGGCTGTTAATCTTATGCACTATTTAAAAAAATCTATTATAAACCTACATAACCCAAGATTATACACATTTATTTGGTTCTTTTCCTTGGAGACTCTGTCACTTAATAACTAATGAGAAAAACATTTTAAGGTATAAAAAAATGCTTTTTGGTAGAGTAAAAGTGAATATGATCAACAATATAAAATCCCATTTTAATTGAATGATCTTCACTTAAAATACTCAGAATCTGATTTTATTTCATTAACTTTTAAATAATAGATACATCCTAAAATACAACTGATTATTTATTTATTTACTTATTTCATCAGTCACTAAAGAAAATTGCTAAAATGTAAGCACTCTTGCTAGAAATGTATGCACTGTTTAGATAAAACATCAGAATAGCTATGGAAAAGAATGTGAATTAAGCCAGGGGTAAGTCTTTACCTTTTTGAAGAGAAAAGTGTTGATTTGGGTCCTCTGCTCTTTGTGTTATCCCATTTCTTTACTGACAGTAGAGATGTTCCTTTTAAGGCACCTAAAAGTCTGAACTATTAAGAAGCTGTACCCCAGAATCGATGTTGGTTTTGTCTCCCACCCCTTCACAGACAGCCTTCCTCGGAAATCAATTTCTCTTTTGGGCTAATTATTTAAAAGCCATGACTTCATTTTCAGGTTAAATATATTGTATGATTCTCAGAATATATAGAAAAAAATAAAACAGAAAAAAAGAAAATCAATCTTTGAGTATTATGTTTAATTTACTAAAAAAGGTCTAGAATGCTAAAGCATTTCCAAAGGCAAATCTTTGGTGTGACAGATGTATATAACAACTCCACAGGCTGAAGGGTCTTTCTTAACAAAGTGTCCTGTAACTACTTTAACAAGAGTACTGGGTATCATCCATAATTTATGCAAGCATATTGAAGCTTTCTGCTGCCATACAAGAAAGATGGTTTTCAAAGTTACAAGAGTGCAAATAATCCAATAGTCCTTGTAAAGAAATCCATACATCTCATAAATTTTACACTGGTGATCATTTCCATGCTGAAGTCCTTAAGAACACAATGTGATATTTTCAGAAAACATAAATTTATGTCATGTGTTCTCTCAGCAGGCTTGGGGGATGGCTATTAGATCATCACAATGAGGGCATCTTTATAGTTAGCCATCATCAACATTGCCATGGTCACTTCAAAGTGAATGGGTATCTAAATGTTTCAGCAACTTTACTTATGTGCTCAATGTTTTTCAGCAGAAAAATGAGTTTGATGATCAAACTGTACTCCTAGTGGAAGGCAAAATGACCATAAAAATAATTCAGTCATTTCTTTTAAAATATGGGACTCAAGAAATGAGATCAACTTATGTTCAATTACGTTGTAGACCAAAAGGAGTGAGCTTCCTAAAGTGGCTTATTTGCCACTATTGGAAAATGATAAATTTATAATCAACCATTAATGGTTAATCATTGTAAATTCTGAGTATTATTACAGTGTATTGAATATCATGCAGTCAAAAAAAGTAATTGACGCCAATTTCAATGTACAAGTATATGCAATATAATCTATAATCAGAATCCAATAATGTTAAATTCTTCATCCACAATAAGCTTTGAGTAGCCAGCTCTACCTTCAATGCTTCTTCTTCTTTTTTTTTTTTTTTGAATTCTAACAAATTGTATCTGTCTACTGCACTATCCTAGAATTTTGAACTACATATATGGTATACAATTTTTTTCCTCAGGGTGTGCCAGTCACTCAATAGAGAAGATGCTAAAGAATCTTTCTGACCTAGGACTATGCTGTCACAAAATGGACATAAAAGAACACTTGTTGAATAATTAAGATATTGATGAATGAGCAAATGAACAAATTAACTAGTGAACAGATAAATTTATTAATTGATGAATAAGTTAATTTCCATTTTGTTGGCTTTCCCCACTTTTTATTTTAAGCCTATTGGGCTTTTATAATAAAATTTGTGTTATAGAACATATTTAGATATACATAAAAATTACAAAGATAATACAGCATTCCCATATATCTCATATGTGTTCCCTATTGATACATCATGTATCAATATGGTATGTTTGTCACTATATCACATGTAGTTGTAACATCTTCTTAGGCTCCTCTTGGCTAGGACAATTTCTCAGCCAAGTTTATAATGACTTTGTGCATTTTGCAGAGTACTAGTCATATTTGTAGAATGCCCTTCCACTGGGCTTTTTCTGACATATTTATTATGATTATACTGGGACTATTTGTTTAGGAAGAAGGAAGACCACTGAGTTAAGGAGTCAATCTGATCACATCACATCAATGGTCCATGCCATCAACAAGACTTATTACTAATAATGTTAAGTTTGGTCACTTGGCTGAAGTACCACTCCCACTGTAAAGTTACTTTCCCCTCTCTATACTGTCCTTTTTGGAAGAAAGTCACTGTGCACAGCCCACACTTAAGCAGTGGAGAGTTATGCTCTACATCTTTGAGGGCAGGGTATCTATAGAAATTATTTGAGGTTTTCTGCACAGGAAATATGTCTATTCTCTCCAACCTTTTATTTATTTATTTGTTTGTTTGTTTGTTTATTCAATCACTTATATATCAGTATGGATTGCTAGATATTTACTTTGCCCTCTGTGTTATAATCTAGTATTATTTTCTTTTTTTGCTCAATTTTTTCCAGTTTAGGCCATTGGAAGTTCTTTCATTTGATTTCCGTGTCCCTTTGGACGCATACCTATTGTTGTGGGGTTTTTTTCACCCTTTTTCAAAGCACTTCTTTACTTCCTTACCTACAAGATGCTCCAGGCTCATCTTGTTTACTTCTTACCCCAGTTCTAGATTCTTCTAAGAAACACTTGTTCTTTTGTGGACAATAGTATTAGAAACCAAGATCCCGACACTAGGTTCTACAGGGTTTTTATGGTTGTTAGTTTATGTATTTGTTCACCGAAGAGTTACAGTGTATCCTCCAATGGTCACTATATATAACTTTAGCAAATTACCTAGAAAATAAAAGTAATAGTTCCTGCACCATAAGGTTGTTGTGTATTTCAAATGAAGTTGCTAGCACCATGTATAGAGTAAAAACGAAAAAAATATGTTTATGAGATAAGTCAGAGAATGACAAGTACTGTATGATATCACTATATGTAGAATCTAAAAAAGCTCAACTTATAAAACAGAGAGAGTAAAATGGTGGTCACCAGGGGATGTAGGTGGGGGAGGATAACAGTGATGGGATTTAAGGGCACAAACTGTAACAAGTAAGTCATAGAGATCTAATGAACAGTATAATAAATATAGACATAATATTGTAGCATAATTATGTCATGCAATAAATATTGCTACATCGTCAGTCATATTATAATATGTAAATATAACATATTGTACATGTACATATTAAACTTATACAATGTTACATGTCAAATTTATTCAGTTAAATAAAAGAATAGTACTTCTGTCCTTGGTGATGGCCCTGACGGTTGGAGTGTCATCCATGCACCAAAATGCTGAGGGTTAAATCCCTACTCAGGGCACATACCTAGGTTGCAGGTTAAATCCAAGGGAGGCAACCAATACATGTCTCTCTCTCACATCAGTGGGTCACTCTCTTTTTCCCTCTCCCCCGCCCTCCTTCCTTTCTCTCCAAAATCAATAAAAGTAACCTCGGGTGAAGATTTTTTTGAAAGCAGCTCTAAATGATACTAACAACTAAAAAATGAAACAAATAACTTTTTCCCAAAAAATTATTAGAAGTTTTAAGAAGTTTTGTTTTTGTTTTAATATGTTTTCATTGGGTGTTTACATAGATAAGAAGTTTGAAAACAATTCTATGCCTAGCCCTGCTTTTAAAAAGAATTTAGTCAAATTGTTTAATGTCCCTTTTTCTATAATGGGTATAATACTCTTTGCTCCATCAAACACCACAGGATAAGGCTGCAGGTAAAACTGACATCAATCAATGTTCATCAATGTATAGGTATAATTGTTACTGTCATTTTGGTAGGTATCATTAAACTCTGACTCTTTTGCTGCTACCTTTCCATTTCACATTTTTATCATTCCACCCCCTCCCAAATATTGACCATACTATCTTAAATCATTCCCTTGATTATAAATTTTAATGATACCTGGATGTTAAAAACTGTTAGCCAAATTTAGATCTGAACTAGGTTTTCAAGTTATACTATAATGAATTCATAATGAGCATCTATTTTTGATGCTTAAGTTTCAGTTAACATTTTTCTAATTTGTCCTCAGGTACTTTAAGCTGATGTGTCCTCTTGGTTTTTGTCTTGAGAAACTTTAATTAAACCAAGTGTAACCAGATACCCTGAGTTACCAGGTCATAACGAATATGGAAAAACAGCTTTGGTGAAACAAGGGATGACAAGACAGTGTAGCATTTCAAAAATGCCTTCGTATCAAATTATTGATGTAAAGCAGTTAACTATTGTCCTAAGAGGCAGGGCCACCAACTGTCTGGCTATGAGCAAATATCAAAGTAAACAGGTTTTGCAATGTGATCATCTATTTTCTTTTACCAAGGCAAAGACAAGGCACTTGTCCATGCCTGATACACTAAAGGCAGTATCAGTATAACTACATGAGCAAGGTTGATCTCTTTAGGATGTATCAGTCTAATATAATTTCTTGCTCATCCATTTTTGAGAAGGATGAGTAAGGAAGAATGACTATTTCTTGGTAAATCTCTTGAGCTTCAATTCTTCCAAGATACCAGTCACACCCCATGTGAAAACTCACTCTACTTGATCTGAAGACTCAATAGCAACATGTTGAGGAGAACTGAACTAGGTTTTCATGCTTGATGTAGTAGAAGTCATTGCTCTCACAGCAAGTGGAAGTTTAACTTCAATTTGTTTTTTATTATTGGTATAAAATCTAATTGAAGTCAGCAAGTGGCTAATAAAATATTTCCTGTGCATTATCTGCTCTCTTAACCCTTTAGTATATTTGACTTCTAAAGAGCCAAATATGTTAATAATCCTGAGATAGCTGTGGTCTTATTTATTGTTGCATTGTTTATTTGAGATTTGCCATTTTAGTCAATTTGTCAATTTCTATTTCTTTCTAGTCTCTTAGCCACCTACCTTTTAAAATTAATCATGGACTCCCCTAACAGCTCCAAGGCTGAATTTATGTCAGGGCTGTGTAGTGATAGTAATATTTAAAAATTCACATTTACATTTCTTACTTGGAGATAAGGTAGACTTCAGAAGAGAGTGAAAAACACATTTTCCCCACTGATTATAAGTGTGGTGTTTGATTTATGCATTGCTGCTATTACCATAGAAGAAGGGAAAAATTGGAGAGTGTCAGAGGATTAGGCAATTTCCTGAAAAATCTGAGAACCTACAGGTCCTGCTGCCTGCTTTTTCATAATTGGAGTCAGTGGTGCATTGGTTTCTTCACACTGGCTTCTGAAAGATCAAGAACCAACCTGAAGCTCATCAGAGATTCTAGTGGACCTGGGAGCATAGCAACAATGCTGTGCATCTAGGCCAACCTACTTAAAACAGCAAATAGAGAAGGTAGGAAACACAGGGAATTCACCTGTGAAGTCCATTTTGAATTACATATCTTTTCCTCCTCAACTCTCCTGCTTTAGCAGAGAAGGGAACACAAGCTGCCACTCTTTGTTCATGCCTGATGAAGTTGTAGTTATAAGCAAAGGCCCACTTGGGAGAGTCAGAAGAATTCTTAGTTGTCATTCAGGCAAACCATGATGTCTGTTCTTTCCCCTTCCTGGAAAAGCAAGTGAACTGCTGCCCTGGTGTCCAAGCTTAGGATTTCAGCCAAGCAGCTTTTTTAAAAAGTCACAGTTTTAAGTGATGAAGTCCCATTTCAAACACATGTTTTAAAATATATTAACATACCTACATTTTATCAAAAAGGATACACATTTGGAATATATAAATAACTCTTACAAATTAAGGAGTCAAAGAGAGGCAATTCATTGGTAAATGGACAAAAGACCTGGTCACTTCATCAGAAAGGGTATCAAAATGGTGAATAAAGATAAATAAAAGGTGTTCACCTTCATGAGTCATCTAGGAGAGGTAAATTTAAACCACAGTGTAATATTATACTACCCCTACCAGGAATCACTAAAATGAGTAAAACAAAAAACAGTGCTGATGACAAAGTGGACTGAGTAACAGGAACTTTCATACATTTCTGGAAAAACATCCACTTCGGAAAATTGTCACTTGTAGCAAAACCTGACATATGCATTTCCTATGATCCAGGAATTTCACTGTGAGGTACATGCCAAGTAGAAATGTATGCATGTACTTACCAAAAGACATGTGGAAAATGTTCATGATAGGAAAAACTGGAAATGTCCACCAACCACATACTGAATAAAAAAACTTTGTTAATAATTGCACAATCAAAAATTATTATAGGAGCACAAATGAATTATCTAAATCTACATATGACAACATGGAGAAATCTCATAAGCACAATGTTGGGTGAAAGAAATCAGGTGAAAAGAGTATATATTATACTGTTATATTATATTAATTATATTATATTAATTATATTAATTATATTAATTATATTATGTTATATTATATTATATTTATTATATTATATTATATTATATTATATTATATTATATTATATTATATTATATTATTATATTTTTGGTAAAAAGCACTAAAAGATAAACTAATGTATGCTGTTAAATTTCCAGATAGTGGCTTTATAAAAAGTCACTTTATACCTTTATACCAGATACCTTTATAAAAAATGTTTAAAGGATGTAAGAGGCATAGTGTTTGTAAAGTTTTTTAAACTGTGATTTCTTGACCTGGGTTCTGACTAGTCAGATTTACTCATTCCTCCCCCAACATTGTAACAGTATTTTGGTTATTCCATCTATCAGTCCACTCATCCATCCATCCATCTTTTCATTTTTGCATTTCTATCTATCTATCATCTATCTATCTATCTATCTATCATCTATCTATCTATCTATCTATCTATCTATCTATCATCTATCTATCTATCTACCTATCTATCTATCTATCACCTATCTATCATCAATCAACATCATCATCATCACCTATCTATCTATATTTACCATCTATCATTCAGTTATAGCTATCTATCTATTATCTAATCTATCATTTATCTACCTATCACCATCTATCTATCATCTATCCATCCAGCCATCTAATACATAGTAATTAAGATCACAGCTTTGGAAACAGATTTTTTTAGTTCAAAATCAGGTTCCAAAGTCAAATTAATATAACCTTGAACAAGTTACTTGTTTTATGAAAATTTAATTTTATTGTCTCTAAAAATAGGCATAATAATATTATTAATAATATTATATAGTTGATAAAGCTATTGTGAGGATCGAAAGTATATAAACCATTTGTCATATTGCCTGTGATGTATAAGCCCTAAATTATTAGCTCTCACCCAAATTATATTTGTGAGAACCTACTCTGTGATAGGCCATCTTCACATTGTGCCTTTCATTATAACAGCTTGTACACATGTCCAAATCTTTCATTAGATAAGGAGCTTGTTGAGGGAGGGTAATTTTCATTTTAATATCTTCTTCACACCAACACTTGAAATATAGGTGACAATAATGCCATTTTTGTATCAACATCTGGCCTGTGTTTCATAAAGTTACACTGGCCAATATTTCTCTC